>JAJHUR010136544.1:0-57643 GCA_027495735.1 Lutjanus campechanus
CCTGCAGAGCTCACCATTGGATTCTGCTGCACAGCCTGAAAATAATTATCCCATCATTCACAACTGGCCTATCTGTCCCTCCTTCTTGGGTAAAACTGTCTGAATGAATTTATTTTAATTGTGAATTTGAAAATGATTGGAGGGTCCATCTAGCACCAGTGGAGCCAGAGCAGTGTGACTGCTTTATAGTGAGGGTCCATGACTTTATACATGACTTCAAGCATGTAAAAGCATCCATGTAGTTCTTTATGAACTATCAGAAGTGTACGAGAATTAACAGCATCTCACGCGTGACTTAATGTGTTAATTAACGTAACAATTGAGGCATTTCAATCATCATGATTTCTGAGTTATTACTGATGTTCATGTCTTCTTCAAAGGTAAGTCTGAAGCTAAGGGGACAGGACAAAAAACTGATCATAGCAGTGCATTTGCCTTCTGTTAAATTCCAATTTTTGTCATGATGAATTAAGTATTACTTTCTCATGACTTCATCTTGTTTGTGGCCTTTCAAATAAAGTTAGCCCCCCTGTATAGTTAGTCATGTATTTGTAAAAATGTCTAGTTAATGTTTAGTTTCCTGTATGAGATGGGTTAACTCCCATCATACATTTGCACTTTAATTGCACAGAGACCTGACTGTAGTAATCGTCTGAGAGTTTGGTCTTATCGTCAGTTCTAAGTGTTCGGACGTAACTGAGAAAGAAAGTTTTTATGTGCTCTGCTCCACTCATGAGGAACAGCCCTCAAAAAGAAACTAAGAGAATTGGTCTCCCTGGCGGATTTTAAATCTCTTTAAAGCACCAGTGTGAAAGAGTCAGTTAGTACTCGTCACTGAGCGTTTCATTTTGATTCAACATGTTCAATTACCTTAAGCTATGTTATACAGCAGGTCTTTTGGGTACTATTATACTGATTCTTTATAGTCTACATAAACCGTTAAACATGCAAAAACAAATTTTCCAAAAATTATGTTGTTAACTGTTACAGCAATCTGTTATTTTATTTAATTTGAAAGTTCATTTTGTTCAATTTTCCCCTTACGAGCGAGGTCCATTTTCTTCAGACTCTTCCCTTCTTGTAATCACATTAACTTAATGAACTGCCAGTTTGTTTATTTTAATCTCATATGTTGTCTCGTCTTGTTCTTGTCAGATATGATCCTCGTCCTTTTTTGCTTTTTATTTTGTTGTATGAAATATGCAATATAAATAAACTTGACTTGAGGACCATCATCACACACATCTATATGAGAGCTGTATTTGTCATTTTGCATGTCATCTGCTTTACAGGGTGTTTTTTTTTTATTGCGCTGGATTATGAAAGTTTTCACAGATGCACATTGTTTGTTTAATTTCTTCCATATTCTAGAAAAATAAAACCTAATACGAATCTGTGTTTTAGCAGATTTTTAATTGAGAAAATTCTGCAGTTAACACAATAAACAGCTCATCATAGATAGGAGTTGTGACATTTGATCGATTTATAAAAAGTTGTTTTAATTCTAGGACCCTGGTGTTGCTGTCCATTCTGTCTCCACTGTGTTTTTCACCACCAGTACAGATGTCTGTCCTCCAGCCGACATGAACACAGGGTGCAATCTCACCACCATTTGTGAGAAACAAATATCCAAACACTCAACAAATATTGGAAACCATCGTCTGTGATGGCATTTTACTCTCACAATGTTGTCCACTTGAATTAAAGAGTTGAAGAATGAGTCCAAACACCCTGGTGACTGTGAGCGGTGAGGTGCAGACGAGAGCTAATGAAGGCACAGCTGTGTGAGTCAGAGCTAAAAATGAGGTCTTCTCTGGCGTCCGGTGTATTTTGTGTCGGCTCGAACCTCCCTGCAGACCAACAAACACACAGCAGAGAGAGAAGAGGCGTCAGCACGTGTTACAGAATACATCTAAACGTCAGTATATTACATTATTTAGAACATAAATATTTCAGCACGAGATCATAATGAGCTTAAAACAGTCGTGTACGTACCGTCCCTGTCTTCTCCTCCTCTCCTTCTTCTCTAAGATCCAGTCTCGTCCTTTCTTCACTGACTTCCCCCTCATGTTTTTGAACCGGCACCTTCACAAAGACAAAATGTAGCTCATTAGCTTGTTTAAAATCCAGCTTGTTCCAAAAATTGTGCCTCTTGATGCAAAATGTTTCACATATCCAGCCTTGTTATGTAAGCAGGAGGAGAAATTTTAAGAATGTAAAAGGGAGGAAAAGCTGCCTGACAGAGTCTTAAGTCAGACAGGACGACGACCCTTTTTATTTCTCTCGGTCTTCTGCCTTCATCAAAGCAGGTATGACTGAACCTGCATTTATCGCGGCCAAGACCTGCCTATTATCCTGCTGGCAACTAAAGCCGCAAGAATTAATGAATTAGCTGTCAAACATTAGATTAATCCCCAGTTATTTTGATAATAGAAAAATGTCCAAATTCTCAAATGTGTCCAAATGTGAATATTTTCTGGTATCTTTACTCCTCTGTGGACAAGTGAACATCTTGGGCTTTGGAAAAACAGAAATCAACATTTTGCACAATTTTCTCATAATAGATTTATCAATAATGAAAGTAATCATCAGTTGCAGCCCTCATGGAAAGTAATTAATTGAATTTTTTAAATGGCCATTTTAACTAAATAGGGATTATCCTGATCTGAGTAAAGCAGGGCTGCAACTGATGATTATTTTTGTTACCAAATAAGCTGCCAATCATGCCAATTAATCATTTGTGAAAAATGGCAAACGCAATTTCCCAGAGCTCAATGTTTCGGAGAGTCTGATGTTAAAATGACCTTTTGTTCGGCCATCCACACCAAGAACAATAACTATAAATAAAAAATTGCATTAAAAAACATCATTCTAACTCAAGTGCTGGACAAGAGTCCACACCACAACTGTGATGAACGATATCACTGGGATCTCTTTCACAGGGATTTGATGAACAATAGAAACACTGACAGCCAATCAAAATCCACCTGAACTCACAGGGTACTGTCTACAACTTATTTAACACTTATATGAGTTCATATTAGGCTGCAAATTGCATATAAAAAATGTTAATTTTACCTTTGGTGCTGTTCATGTGGTACTTCCTGGGGTATTAAACTCATGTAGACTCTTTGTCTTTAAAAGTTGACAACTCTCATAACAGTGCGCTAGATTCTTCTAACTCCTGTCGTCTTTGAAGAATTTCATGAACTTATATTTGTTTGGGTTTCTGCTTGTTTCTCTGGGTAATGTGCAGCAGTAGCGGGTCACAGCTAGAGCGAGCAGCGCATGCTTGGCGCCACTGTTTACCAAACGTTATCTTCCATCAGTGTGGATGCTCACACCATTATAGTTACTGTTCTTGGTATGGATGGACCCAATCAGTCCAAAAAACCCAGAAGATACTCAGTATTCAGGGCACAAATTTAGCACCAGCCACCAGCCAAATGCAGGCAAAACTGGCGAGTAGCTGGTATAATTGCTTCACTCACCAGCCAAAAACAACCAGTGTCGATGTATTCGAGCTGCTGGTAAAATCTGAACACTCACTGACGATTTGGGCAGCGGACAAAAAAGTTAATTTTGCACCCTGACTAATATGCTATGATGTAAGATTAAGAAAAGCAGAAAATCCTCACATTTAAGAAAAATGATAATTAAAAAGTTGAATACAACAATAAAATAAATAACAATCGAAGTCCCGTATATCTGTGGTATTTGCAAGATGCTTTACAAGCTAATTTTCATTTCAGCAGTCGAAAATAAACAGGCAGCACATTACGAGCAAAGAAGTAACAAAAACATTTTAACAATTTCCATCTGCTGCTCAGATGGCCTCAGGCTGCATCTCATCACACTGCATCTTTCACAGAGACACAGATCATAAAACACACCAACAAACACATAAATCCAGATCAACTCTGGAGACTGAAACTCTGCCACTTCCAACCGTGTAAACATATTAATCAAACTACAATAATAATCTGATTACTCAGAGTAATCAGCATCCATCTGCTGTGAATATCTTTACCTTTGTCCTGAAAACTGGACCTGGTTTGGAACAGTTCTGTCTGAAGTCTCTGATCCTAATCCCTGAAATGCACAAAAAGAAGATTACAGTGATCATAATGTAGCTAAAATGAAACACAGACATCTGTAACATGCACCAACACTAACTTCTGTGTTTCTTACTTTGGGAAGGACTCCTGTTGCTCCAGCGAACAGACACAAGAAGAATCTGGAAACACACAATATGTGTAAATGTGCATCGTAATGTGTAATTATTCATCACGGCTTTAATGTGTAATGTATAAATGTCATTCTGTTCTAATTAGCCTTGTGTTGCAGGTACATTGTTGCTAATTTCACAGGCTATTAAGAAGGAATCAATCGCAGACGGCTGCTGCAGCTGAACCTGTCAAAATAAAAGCCAAGCGTCTGACAGGTACCGACTTTTTAGCCTTGCTGCTGTTGGGGTAATCCACCACCATGCCCCCGCTGAAACCTGCCCTCATGGCCTGCGTCGTGATCAGCTCCAGCTTTAGAGAGGGAAGAAAAAGACTGAATGTGAGTGAGGGAATCTGGAGGAAAAAATCAGATTTTACATCGACATTAACATTATTTCACCTGTTCTGAGTTCTCTGGATAAAGCTGAAAAACTGCACGTGAGCCCCTTGACTGAAAGACAAAGAGAAAGGAAAAGTTAGTAAAGGACCTATTCATCAAATATGGTAACTGGAAGTTTGAATTTTTGTCAAAGCAGTTAACAACAGTGACTAAACCTCACCAGAGAAGAATATAGAGTACTGAAGAAGGTGTAGAGTCTCTTCGGAGGACTGTGTGTCCTCTTATCTGCATTACAGAGCCACTGAAGGGCAGAGATACTGACAGGAAGTAAAACAAAAAACAGAGTCAGGAATTACTCCAACTTAATCCAGAGAAAATACTCACTTCTTATACATTAGCATGTTTTGTTCTTCACCTGATGCAGCCGTCGAAGGTGCCGGGTCGGAAAGGCATGCCCTGGCCCATGTCCCCAGCTAAAAGGTCTCCTTCTACTTCTCTGTCCAGAGCAACATCTGTCACAGGGAAGATCCATAATAAAACAAGTGAAAAAAAAACAAATAATAAATATGCATGAGAAGTTCATGTGAAACCGTTACAATGTCACTGAGACAAGGCAGAAACCTGCAGGCCTGTCATGAAAACTACTTGTGTTGGACCATATATTGCCCCAGAGTTGTCATTTTAAGAATATTTCATGCCACTGATATAAAATATATGAAAATATAATGGCATGATAATGCAAATACACCCATTCTTAAAAATATTAAGATTTTATTATTAATGAATTAGTATTAAAGAATTATTAATGACATTGAAATTGGAACATGAAAAAATATTAAGATATCCTAAATAAATAAAAACATAAATTAAAAACGCTTAAGCACTGTGTGCAAGTCTCATAAAGAAGGAAAAACCCTGCTGTTTATTCTGGCAGCAGTTCTGTTCTGTAGTTTCTTTTAAGTTTAATGGACTTGCACTGAAGCTGATGCTGCTCTGCACCACGCTGTGTTCTCAAAGTTAGAAATCAATGTGCAGAGCCAAGCAAGTGCCCGGAGCTTATTTTTTCTGCTCAATTCATTTTTCTGACTATAAGTTTTTCTACTTCTAACTATTAATCTTTTTGATTGAATCAGCAGCTGGGACATTTTGGGAGTATGCTCTGGGTCTAGCACAATATTTTAGGAAAACTGTTAATGTTTTCCCACAATACTGACATGAAGGATTTTGAGAAGTCATCATCAGTGATACCAAATAGACAAGAGAGCAGGTAGAGGTATCTGTCAGCTATGTTTTTCCTCAGTTCATTTCATAAAGTTATATCAAGAAAAAGCAAAAACAAAATTAACTACCTGGATTTAACTGAGCAAATAGGTAAGAGCCTTCCATTGGATAATTACTGCAGTGATTGATATGTTTCAGCTGGCAACAAGTTTTTTAACCCTAACTGATGCAGTGAATAGCTTCTCATTTCTTAAACAACCATGTCAGAAGACAAATCCTGTGGTCGTGGAAAAGATATTATTCTATTTCAGAAGGGTCGAACTATTGGCCTGCATCAAGCAAAGAAAACAACTCGGGAGACTGATGAAACTACAAAAACTGGGTTAAGTTTCTTCTTCCCTGATGGCACGGGCATATTCCAAGATGACAATGCCAGGATTCATGGGGACTCAAATTGCGAAAGAGTGGTTCAGGGAGCATGAGACATAATTTTCACTCATGGATTGACCACCACAGAGTCCAGACCTTAACCCCATTGAGAATCTTTGAGGTGTGGTGGAGAAGACTTTATGCAGCGGTCCGACTCTCCCATCATCAGTACAAGATCTTGGTAAAAATATAATGCAACTCTGGACATAAATAAATGTTGTGACACTGCATAAGCTTATTGAATCTATGCAATGGCAAATTTGTGCTGTAATCAAAGCTAAGGGTGGTCCAATGATATTTTTTTTTTGGGCCAAGCAGTCTATGTACACTATCACATTATTAAGCTAACCAAAATAACAGATGATATTGGTTAGATTACATTGTCTGTATTATAGTGGTATATCATCCAGCTGTAGCTTCTTGTTTAAATGTAACAACGTCAAACTAACCCAACATTGCAGTGCTGATGTCGACTCCAACCCAGTAATGTCCCTCCTCTGTCAGGTAGTCTCCACTCAGGCCAGAGCCGCACCTGAGAGACAAACAGTCACATGAATCCTTCACACTAGATTAATAAATTATTCTGAATCTGATAGTACGTTTTTTTAAAACACCATGGGTTTGGTACAGTTCACCACAAAATCAAAAATGCATATTTTTCTTCTTGCCTGTAGTGCTATTAATTCATTTAGATAACCTGGTTTGAGCTGCAGACTTTTTGGAGACATCGTCCACAAAGATGTCTGAATTCTCTCAAATATAATGGAACTAAATGGCACTCAGCTTGTGGTGCTCAAAGCACCAAATATACATTTGAAAAAATTAAAAAACAATGTCTCTTTCCAGAAATCATGGCCCAGTTACTCAATAAGTGTTTTCTTTCAACCAAACCACACCACCGTATCACCACACAGAAGGAAGTGTGCATCTAATCGTGGATGAGAGGTTACAATTCAGCTGAGTAAGACAGCATTAATGTTTACATCCCATACTGTAGTGTTGTAAAATATTTTGATAAATATCAATACTTAATATTTGAAATGCGTTCCATTCAAATTTTTCACAGTATCAATACCAGCTGCATGTCCTCATGCTCTCTGGTCTCCAATAGCAAGTTGACACACACGTACGCACGGCTGCAGTGTCCACACAGTCCTGGCTCCTCTCACTTATTCACACCGCTTTCATCTTCACATCACTCATCTCATTTGCTATATCTGTTGTCATGTTATAACCTTGTTCTATCTATATTTAAATAAAAATCTAAAATTTTATTCCCCCAGTGTTGAGTCAATTTTTCCCTGTGGTATTGAAAATCAATATCTTCCAAGGTACTGTATGGAAATGAGAACTTCTAGTATCATGACAACACTACGGTGCTGTTACGAGCAGAAGCTGAGTGCCATCTATAATTCAAAGAATTTACATGGATAAATAGTAACACAGGTCAGAGAAAAAATATACATATATTATTTGGGGGTGACCTGTCTCTTAAAATGTGTTCTTTTTTTCATCTACAAGTGAGTCCATATCATCAAGAAGATGGACAACTAATGTAGCTAAAACAGCAAAAGTCAAAGTTTGATTGATGTGTAAGCATATATAAACATGTCTTCAATGACGCCACAATACACACTGTACATCTTATTTAGCAATGACATTTCATAAATGATTGTATTCATTCATTTACTCAAAGCACCATTTTCATCAAGTTAGTGTAATACTGCATGTAAACATTGTTGGTGTCCACCACTCACCCCACATCCAGCAGGAAGCATGGCTGTCCCTCTGGCAGGTTTAAAAGCTCTACAGCTCTCTCTGACATCTGGGTCTGGATCTCAATCATTCGAGAGCTGGGAAGCAACAAAACATACAAAGATTCCAGTTACAGTGTCTGTCAGTGTTTCAGCAGTGAATGATACACTGTCCCATATCTCAGTGAAATCTCTGACTATGATGCTCCATTATTCTTATTCTGACTGTAAAGCATCTCTTGAATTTTTTTGTCCCCCATACTACAGTGTGTGTCTTTTGGAATCAAAACACAAAAGACACCCGAGCTGCTGAATCTTACAGAAAAAATGTATTTATAGTTAGATTTTCCCTTCAAACGTGGCAACTCCAAAGAGAAGTCAGGAAGGTAACAGACAGCACGAATAACAGACTCACTTTTGAGAGTATTTCTTTGCCTCCTCTTCATTGTAGAACTGCGGGAAAGAGAGCACATCAGATTAACACATCAACAAAACAGATCATAACACTGGCTGTCAGCTGACTCCACTGTGTCCCTTATATATTATCATTACAACCGACTTCAATATGCTACATGAGAGACACAAATGGGAGCTAATTCATTTATTAAAAAGAAGAAAACATTAGGTAGTTAGCCTATCACCCAGTCATCGTTGGCAGTATATATACAGGGACCTTTAAAGTTCCAAAAGCCTCCTGCTGAAACAGGCTAGTCCACTGTTAGCATAGCAGCTCAAAGTTAAAACAAAAAATGTCACTGACCACTTCTGGAGGAGCTGTATGTTCAGGCCGCCGAGAGCTGGAGGCCATGCTTGTCCCTCTGTGTAAGTCGGTGTCTGAAGAACAATAGTTAATTTGTAATATCAGTTCATAAACAAGCTAAATGTTGTGATAGCAGACGGTCCACATGTGAGGAACAATGACGTCACACGCAAGCGACGCAAGAGGTTCTTCTTCTTCGTCGAGTTTAATAATATAAATACCACCTAGATCGCCTCCTATTGTGCACCTAGGTAGATGTTGAATAAACTATATTTTTATTGCAAAATTTTTTGAAACCTAAATATACTATTAACAGTGTATTATATTAATCCAAAATCGTAAATTGGTCTGGTACTCCCACTTCAAAAACAAAAGCAAAAACTTTTTACTCTTTTTTATCAACCAGTTTTTTCAAAAACAATATACTGGAGGCTTTGCGGTCTATAAGATACATAGAAGAAAAATAAATAATCAATAAATAGAATTAACAAATTACATGAAACAAAAGATGCTTAGAAAATACTGCATCTGTTGACATAATCTGAAAGTACTTTTACACTAAAGCTTTCCTCACAGTTTTCCTCTCCAATTTTGAGTGATTTTTTTTTTTAAAGAATTTTGACCCTTGAAATTAGCTGCAGACAAAAAAGAAAGAAAGGATTTGGGTAATAAACAAAACAAAGTGTCTCTGAGTCCCATGACCCTTATTACAAAATGCACATTAATTACACGAAATTAAGCACGGATGATATTTTTTGGGAAAATACCCTTAGACATATATTAATGTATTTTTTCTGAACCCCTAAATATTAATACAAGGGATCCCCTCATGTTTGTCACTTCGAATAATTTGATAGTTTCTTCTTCTTTTTTTTTATACTTCTACTTATATATATGAAAGACCAATGCGGTCTATCGATAAAACGTTTTGAGTAAATAAATAAATAAATAATAAATAAATGAATGAAGTACATAACTCTTCACGTTCCCCGTTTTCTGTAAAATGATTGGCCGTTTAGGATAAGTTCTTCCTGTAAACATTGACTCTTATTGGCTCCTGGATTTGTGACGTAGCCGGACTTTGCAGTCGTTTTCCGGTATGCTAACCGCTCTGCTGTCGGCAAAATGGCAGAGGTCGGTCAGCGGCTGGGGAACGGAGCTTACCGGCTGTCCGCTCTGAGAAACAGCCAGAGTCGACCGGTGTGCACCGGAGAAAGTCCCGGAGCTCTGCTGGTGAGCTGCTCCTTCACTGACAGTCGGACAAAAGTGGACTCAGCCCAGGATCGACGTGAAGTTCATCCAGGGACAAAAAACAGATCAACACGACGCAGATCAACCAAAGTTTCCAGAGTGAGATCAAGTGAAAGTCAGGAGGAAAATGTGATTTTGGAGCTGGATTCATCACGTTTCATCGGGTTTATTCACACCAGAGAGAGTCTCCAAGCTTATAAAACAGCCCTGTACCTCACAACAAGACTGCAGCCCCTCCTCCAGGTAGGCTCCTGTATAGATCCTAGATAATATATGAGTTCCTGAAAATGTTGTGATCAAATCAGTTATGTAGGCTATAATTCCTGCTTTCAGTTGTTAAAAAATGTCCTGTTCTTTTTGTAATATGAACGAGTACTACTGATGTGTTCACTTACCTATTGCACTGATCAGCCAGTTAACACTATACAGCTATATTGCTGTGTAACAGTATTGGGATATATGTTGTCCAGTATGTGAACTTTTTTTAACAGAACATAATACAAATCGGAATTATGGACATTTAATCCCTTTTCTTGAAGAATCAATATGTAACAACTGTGGATCCAAAAATTAGTACTGCAGTCCAGATGGCTAGTTGTAGTCACAGACTGTATATTAAATAGGTTGAAATCCTATATATATGATTGAAGTGAGTTGTTTCCCCCCCACCTACCCTAGACTTGAGGAAGATCAGGCAGGCTGCAGGAACACTGAACAAGAGCACAAGGCGAGCGCAAAGTTGGTAATTTGCAAGCAACAAGTCCTACACTGTAAGTTGATCAGCTGTTTATAACTGTCAGTTGTCTGTCAATGTAAAGTTAAGACTGTTATCCTAAAAACAAAAACTCGCTGCTCTGAAAATACACAATACCTGGTGATGGAGTTAAGTGACATCTACACCTTCTAAAAGATTATTAATGATTTCTTACAACTCATAACCAGACATTTACTCATTTGGCAAACATTCAGCTTTAATTTTAACTCTAATTAACATAACACGGAATAGAAATTTCAGCACTCAGGCTGAAGTGTTGTTGTCAGAGTAGCAAGTACTTGAACTTAGCATGTTTCCTGAATTTCTGATGACATATCATGGTTATTGTATGATTTCTTACGGTAAATATATTACAGATTTCTCCTTTACTTCAGATTTAACATATACATATATTTTGCTCTTTGTGTTTTTAAATTTAGCATGTAGTTATTTATAATTATCAAAAGTTTAGAGAAAGTTTACTATTTCAGTGCCCTTATATCCTTTTTGACAACAGTGTTTATTGTTAAACTGCTGTCATAAATAATAGATTGTTATTGTCATTGTTGACCCGTTTTAAACCAGATGACTGAGTGCAGCCACCACTGAAAAGTAGCATAGGAAAAGAGATAACAAAAATAGAAAGCAGCATCAATAAAAAGCAATAAATAATAAATGAGTTAAAAAGACATAAACAAGAGGAAATAAAACAAAAAGAATGGTATAAAAATATAAACAAGAAATTGACTTGACAGTTGTATTTACACCATTGCACAGAGGGATTGCAAGCATAGGACAATTGAAATTGCACAGTTGAATGATATTACACCTGAGTCAAATATCAATATTGAAGGATTGGTATGCTTTAATATAGTTGTCAGTTTGTCAGTTCTGGTGTGTGTGATCTACTGAGAGTAGTGCTGGTTGTAGTCTGACAGCAGCACAGGATGCAACAGTGATCACAAGCTGCTGCAAACAGTCTGATACACACCTTCATATCATCTTCAGACAACAAATAACAAATGATGTTACTCTAAGTAATCTCATGTGGTCACTCTACCTGCAGGAAAAGCTGCTGCCTGGCAGGATGACACCCTGGACCAGAGGAGCTGTTTCTATCCACCCTGATGCCTTCAGGTCCCCTCAGCAGCTTCGAGCTTTCTGTACTGTCATGTTCATTCTGGCAGAGCAGCAGGCGGCAGAGAGGAAGCCATGTAGCGGACTGAGACCGAGGCGTCTGAAACTGCATCCTGATACCCTGCAAGCATCTAGAGGCTACAGCTGGAGGAGTGAAAGCAGCTCAAAGGATACTCCTCCGCTGTACAGGAGCAGGACGGCCTATTACGACATCCTCAGAGTGTCCCCTGGGGCCACACAGTCCCAGATCAAGACGGCCTACTACAAACAGTCCTTCATCTACCACCCTGACAAGAACCCGGGGAGCAAGGAGGCCACCGAGCGCTTCTCAGAGATCAGCGAGGCCTACACAGTGCTGGGCAACATCAGCCTGAGGAGGAAGTACGACCGAGGTATTCTGAGCCAGTCAGACGTTCAGAGTGCAGGGAGACCGACCTCCAAAGAGACCAGATCCTCAGCTTCCCCACAGCAGCAGCAGCATTCACACAGGGCTAGGCGCTTCTCCCAAGCCGGGGGGAAGACCATGTTTGATTTTGACGCCTTCTATCAGGCTCACTACGGGGCGCAGCTGCAGAGGGAGCGGGAGATGAGAGCCAGGAAGGAGCGCATGGAGGAGCAGCAGAAGGAGAACATGAAGAGGTGGAGGCAGGGGAAGATGATGGAGATGACTGTGGCCATGGTGCTGGCCATGGCAGGCCTCATTTTTGTCAATCTCAGCAGGCCCTGAAATAGAAGCAGCAACTGGACGTGTGTGGTCCCTGTGGGGTTTCGTGTTAGGACTCTTGGGGGTGGGGTGGGAGGGGGGGGTGCTACCTCAGAATGTTTTGCAAGTGTTGCACAGTTTCTGACTGTTAAAGATGATTATTAATATTGTTGTTATGATAGGTGTTGCAAGAGTAAACAATTGCCAACTCAGTTAGGTGTTTTACCAAAAAATTGCAACAAAAACAAACTTAATGGATTTTATGTTCTCAATATGTTCTGAATGAGAGAAAAAAGGCCTGAAGGAATAGTATGAAGGGAAAGTTTTCAAAATCAAAAGGACTATTTTTTTTTTTTACTGCATTTTGGTGAACATAACACAAATTTCAACAAAAAAATCTGAAAAAAATGTTTATTACTCCTAAGAATCTGCTCTATAACATAAAAAGTCCTACAACATCCAAGAGGAGGTTCAAAGGTGTTTTTTAAACAGACCCTGGTACCACATTGTTGCTTCCTAAAATAATTTAATCCACTATGTTAGTATACTTGTATACAAGGCGACATGAATTGGCACTAACACATAGACATGTTGGCATTGATTTAACATAAGTTCAAAAGGAAAAATATTTGTGACCACCAAATTGGCAGCTGATAGTTGGCCAGGCCAGTAATTGGTTGACGTGTAGTGAAGAGAACAATTGCACATATTATTTTTCTGCATTTCTTCATGTAATGGATCTAAGAAGCTGCTGGATGTGGGATTATTTATTCCTGAGCATGCAGCTCTTAAGCACCCAGTGTGTCTGGGTGATAAGATATCACATTTTCACATTTAATTTTATTTATTTAAAAGATTAGTTTCAGAGTCACACCATCACAATCTTGTTGAAGTTCACTCTTACTTGCACAGACCTTTGCAGGAGCAAAATGTTGTAGGTTTAGTCTTCATACCATCAACATTTGTTCAACGGTATGAGATTATCATAGGTATGGTACGCTAACTGTCTCAGAAAATATCACTGTTTCTCTGTATTACACAATCATAATTAATCATCATCTTTTATGACCCTTAAAGGATTTGGTTGAGTGAATGCTGTATTGTTAAAATTGATAATACAAAACCTGACAGATACAAAACTAAACTAAAACTAAATATAAACTTGGCTTGTAAAAACACATAATACAGTAGAATTTAATACTGTAGAAAAGCAAAAGTACATAGCACAATACCGGTATACTGTTGCAACCCTCGTTATGAAGCTTCTGTTTAAACCCTCATTTATTTATTTCATTTTATTGACAAGTGTGAAGCCAAACAACTTTTTTTGGCAGCTTGAATTAAATTTTATTCCTCCTGTTGCACAAGGATGGAAAATTTAAACTTATGCTGAACAACGCACAATTCCTCGTGTTTCCCTGCACACTGGATCTGTAGTGGAGAAATGTACAGTTATGAGATTATTTGTTATTAGGAAATTAATACACATGTTGATGCCTTCCTCCAGGTGATTTATGTGTATGTACTGTACAAATAAGATGCCACATTATGGTTAAACTGTCTATTTTGTGTGAGGGAAACATACTGTACTGAACAAATAAAACAGTTTCCTCTGCGGTGTTGTAAGCTGTGACCTCTAGAGGGCGTCTGAATACATTGAAATGATCTCTGGGTTACAGCTGGAGGCCTGACGGGCTCAGTGAGCTCAAACCAGTAGTGAAATCAACAAAGTACATTTAGTCAAGCACATGAATTCAAGGTACTTGCTCACTTGAGTTTCTCTATTTTATGCTATTTAATACTTATACTTCACTATAGTAGAGGCAATAATTGCACTTTTTATTTCTGATAAACTGAAGGATTAATTGTTACTTTATGGATCTTAAGTTAAATAAACTGTTTAAAACCTTCTTGGAATAGCTAGAAAATGCTTTGTCACAGCTAAAAAAAAAACAGGGTTGTTTCTGACACAAGTTGAATATTTAGAGAAATGTGTTTCTCAAGGTACAGTGATGCCATAAACATAAACAATATGATGCCCTGCTGTAGATTTGACTTCCCAACAGCAGTATATAACGTAGTTAAAATGAGCTCAACCTTTAACATCTACTGTACGTGACAGTAATATTAATCCCAAAACATCAGATATAATAAACACTTACAGAGACCATTTCACTGCACAATGACCACTTTTACTAATTTTAGTTAAACTTTCTGCTAATACGTACATACTTTTACTTAAGATAGATTTTTAATGTACGATTTTTACTTGCAGTGGAGTATTTTCACAGTGTGGCACTTTTACTTAAGTAAGAGATCTGAATACATCATCTACCACTGGTTTTAACTGTGTGTGGTCCCAGCCTGTCACAAGAGTACCTGCTTTAGACAACATCAGGGCTGACAGTAACAGTTGCCAGTTTGCAATGGTTAATCATTTTGAGAAACTGGCAACCAATTCTTAGTCTTTCGTTGCCATCAGTCAACCACTTTTTAACAAAAAACAAAACAAAACAAAAAGCAAAACATGCACCCATTAATAAATAAAATGTTAAGTATTTGTTGCATTAACAATATTGAATTGTTGGGGCCATAGTACAAAAATGTCTTATCTTAAGTTTAGACAGAAAAAGACTAAGATTGTTCACATTGCTAAACAACTTTTATGTGTGTTACCTCGCAACCAACACTACTTTTCTCATATTGCCAAGCTAAACAACTTTTACTGTTTTTATCACTGAAACATACCGAAAACATCTGTTGAAATAAATGGAACAAAAACAATGATGGGCACCTTCTTTCAAGAGCAATGAGTTAAAGGTTTTGGTAACATTTGTAGAGAAATACAAATATCTTCTTTTTGGTAACTTTACAACAGTGCTAACTTAGGAGATAAAACAAAGAGATATCCAAGATAAGAGAAACATTCTCCACTGTATCCGACATCCATTGTGTAAAAGCAACAGAAGAGCAGCCATATAGATAAACTACAGTGTTAGCTAACACTACTGTTAGCCACTGTTACCTAAGACTACCATTAGAAACTGTTAGCTAACACCACCACTGGCAAATGTTAGGAAACAGCCATTAGCTGCTGTTGGCAAACAGTACTACTACTACTGTGAGGTGGCAAGATAGTAAATTAGTCAATACTAGAGGTGCAAAAGCAAAAATTAGGACAGTTTAACAGTTATTCTAAAATTAGGATGGATAATTTAAGATTTTGGGAAGTTAGGATGCTTTTGTAATACACACTTCCTATCTTCAGTTAGGACGGGAACATTCACTTAGGAACTGTTCATCTTTAATGGTTTTTTTTTTCCTGAATCAGGTCCTAGCCCTTATTACCATGGTTACCAAACAGTTACAATAAGATCTGCACTATAACAGAACTTTGTGTACCAGAAATTGAGGTTGAACACATTAATTGTTGACACTGAAGATTCAAATTCTGTAAAGTATCAGATAAAACACAAACAGTTGTATTCAATTACTGTAATAAAGCTTTAAACATTAGCATTAGCCTAGTATCTTAATTACCTAAATGTTTTAACCTTATTTTATCCAGTTTCCCTTAAGATGCTACGTATTAGAAACATCAAACGTGGTACATGTCTGGGATCATGTTATCTGACTTAACGAGTCAAACACTGCATGTATAATGACTCAAAGTGTGCTCACAATCAGGCCTAAATATGGAGCATAGGTTGACACTGTTAAAATTGAAACAGAAGAAAACCACGACATCTCATGTATTTACACTGCTGTTCTTAATATAGATGAATGAATAGAGGAGAGACAATTTTACCTCTACGGAGAAACATCTCATCATTTTAAATACTTTTATCAGCTTATGTTTTGTACCAGCAAAGCTCTTCACTTTTCTGAGCCTTTAATCTCCAATATGTCAGTCTGATTGTGACGTTTACAAGTGAATAACTGCACAAAAGGTGCAATGGTTTGTTCACATTTTATTCACAGAAATATAAAGTAGTATGTCAAGTACATCACTTTGTACAAAATTGCACAGACTCTTCAAAACTCAGTCAGACAACAGAAAATTTAGCTTTAAGAAGTGTTAAGAAAATAAAAGGGAGACATGAGCAATCTGTGATATGTGAGATGGGCTCTTGCAACAGACAGGTTCCACTGAGGATGTTTCATCAAGAAGAATCAATCAATTCTACATAAATAAGACTCGATAGGAAAAATGTAATTTACAACGGCTGAGGAATAAATATGTTTCAAAAATAGGATTCAAATTGGCACATTAACTGTTCCGTCCGCTCCTCGACTGAAGGTGAAATTTCACCTTCAAACCTAAATGGCCATGTTTGAAAAGACAGACATTGACTATTGATATGTTTAGTCCAACTGAACAAAAGTGTTGCATATATTTTAAATACAGTAGCTGTAAGGTATCTGCTTTTATATTCATGTTTCCAGGTGTGTTTAGCATGCTGTAAGAGAAAAGTATGAAGCACACTTACTCACTGTTTTGCCAAGAGACGAATGAGAAGATTGACACCACTCTACCATTAGCAGCTAATTTAGCTTAGCATGAAACAGGACACAGAGAAAACAGCCAGCCTGTCTCAGTCCAAAAGTAACAAAATCAGCCTGCTAACATCTCTACAGCACACTGAGGCGCACACTATGTCTCATTTATTTAATGCATTCAAGACTGGAGGTGTAAAAATGACAAATAGTGGAGTTATGTGCCAAACTATTTGTTGGTCGGACGCAGTAACTTTTTGGAGTCTCTGCTGGTTGCCTGGCAACCACAGCCCACTAAGAAAATAGTCTGGCACAAGGCCCTCCATAAACTGTGATCTGTAGTTTTAGCACTTTGCTTTTTGCACAGATTAAACAGACGAGATACATGTTAAAGGATCAGCGTCCAGGATTTAGTGACATCTAGTGGCTTAAATGGCTCATTCTAAGGAAAACACAACAATTCTTATCTTCACGTTATTATACACTAATGAAAACATACTTATGACTATTATATTCAATTTCGGCCACATGCTCTCCAAAAATCCTCTTCCTAACCGTACACACAGGACCTTTGATTAGTGAACTATAGAGGTGCTGGTGGACAGATTTTATTACCTTTAGAAAGAACCAGTCCTGCTGTTTCCCTATTGGGCACTGTCGAATCCACTGCATGGGAGACTTCATGTCTACTTAGCTGGTTGGTTTGTACATCTCGTGAACTGCACCACCTCCATTAGAGAGCAGTGCACAGCTGCTTCCCTGAGCTTTTCTATGGGACTTTCAGGGGTTAATGTTTTCCCCCCATTTCCAGTCTTTATGCTAAGATAAGCAAACTGTTTGCTGGCAGCAGAGCAGCAACGATTAGACGATTAATTGATGAAATGAACAAAAGAAAATTAGTTGTCAACTATTTGGCTAACCCAATAATCATTTCCATCATTTTAAAAGCAAAAATGCCACACATTTGCTGGTTCCAGCTTCCTGGATGTGAGGATTTGCTCCTTTTTGTTGTAATTTAGACTATTTGTTGGACAAAAGAAGCAATTTGAAGATGTCACTTGCTTGATGCACTGGGAAATTGTAGCATTTTCCAAACGTAAATAACTGGCAGATTTATCAATAATGGAAATAATAGTTGGTGGCAGCCCTAGCTCGCAGTAAAGTTTGATATTAACAGATGTGAGAGTGGTATCAATTTTCTCATTTAACTTTTGAAAAGGAAGTGAATAAATGTATCTCCCAAAACATTGAACTTCTCCTTTAGGAGGATTTTTTTTACCTGATATTTTGTATTCTCATAAATGTCTAAGACTACTACTTGTTATAGTAACATTTTTTGTGGTGAAAAATTTAGCCTTTCTTTTGGATTATTAACTTAAAAAGCTCAGCACTCTGCATAAAGTAAAGCAGCAATGTCACATCATTCTATTCAAGCATGGCCATCTAGTACGCCTTCACCTTACTGCCTGTACCGTTCCAGTCCACACTGGGCCGCACAAACAGCACGTAATACTGTCAACTTTCTCAAAAACAAGTCCCCAGTCCCTCCGATAAATGCTGGATTTGGTATAATAATATCTTAAAGGCCTTACTTCAAAGTGAACTCCTATATTAACAGCATATCTAATCTACAGGTTATTGATATGATAAGCTTGGATACAGAACCAGCACCAGACGGAGGGACCTCGAAAACCATGTTTTAGAAACACTACTGTAGCACACCGATCATCGAAAAATATTTGGACTCTAATACACCACCACACACTCATAGAAATAACCCAGTATGACAGCAAAATGGGAGCCACCCTGCCGTATTCGTACAGGCTGAACTTATCTTCCATGTCAACATTTTTAAACTGATTTGTAACCATTGATGAAACTGTGATAACGAAACTATAGAGATATGTTTGTTTGAGCAGAAACTGGTAAAATAATCACCTGCATTTAAATTTTTGGGTTTTTGTGATTATGCGAGATGTCAACTCCATCCTCCTCGTCGCTATGGGCAACAGTCCGTTCAAGTCCAAGGAAATTGTCAGGCACTAAGACCCTTTAGGCTGTACATGTTTAAGAAAAACATCTCCGAGCTAACACTAACACACCCATGATCGCTGTGCTGATGTTAGTGTAGAGCCGAGACCCAGAGCAGGACTTTGTAGCGAAACCCTGCAGGGACAGTGAGGATATCCAGGACAGACTCGAAGCAGCTTTACAAACATTAACGGGATGCTCTCGGGAGCTCTGAGGGGAGGGACTGTTTCTTCAGGGTCATATCAAACTCTCAACCCTTCAGCGGGGTGGTGACACAGGCTCTGCTCCCAGGGAACTGTGGGTAAGGATGAACGGGGATGTGAATCAAAGCCATATGACTCCACTGGATGATTTTCTCCTCCTCCACTCATCTTCACTGCTGCTTTTTCTACAAACCCTGATTCCCAAAAAATGTGTTTACTGTGTAAAATGCAAATAAAAGCAGAATGCAATGATTTGCAAAAACTGTATATGACTGAACAGTACAAAGACAAGATATTTAATGATCAAACTGATTAACTTACTGAAAGCAGAGACAATTTTGAAAAGGATGTTGCCTGGATTGCAGCAGTTTTCTGCCTTGCCCCTTACATGCAGAGATTTTTTGGGGTGATTTTCTGATTTTTATTTATTACGGAAGGTGAAATCCCTAAATTCCTTGCACTTGTGTGATGAGACTGTGACTGTGACTGTGTTTTTTCAGTGTTGAACCCTGTTCACCTGTTGAATGTTCCAAACAGATGTTTTTTAAGTTTCAACAGCTTTCTCAGTCTTTTGTTGCTCTTGTCCCAACTTTTTAAAAACGTGTTGCAGGCATCAAATTCAGAATGAGTGTACATAAATATCTTGTCTTTGTACTGTATTCTATTAAATACACATTGAAAATGATTTGCAAATCATTGTATTCTGTATTTAGTTACATTTTACACAAAAACCCAACTTCTTTGAAGTCGCGATTTGTACATCTAGGTCTCATGTTCCGCTCCATCTCTACAACTCCATTTCTATCGGCGGCCTTCTGTCTCTCTGTTCACTGACCTTCTTGAGATTGGAACAAAGCCTCGGAGCTGCAGAGGGATTCAACAGCGTTGACGCACTGTTGTCACCTCCCTTCTCAAATCAGTGAAACAGGAAATTGCCTTGAAACAAAAACAAACAAACAAGACCATGGGGTGATCCAGTGATTTGGACCGTTTTCATCAGCAGCAGATCGTCCCACGTCACCTCAAACTCTAACCGAATACGTGACTGAACTGAACCCTGCCCTGGGTTGTTTAGTAGAAAGAGTACTGGTTCTCCACCGCTCGGGCCCTGCGAGTCCCGTCAGCATCGTGGTAGTCCTCGGATGCACCACTAGAGGCCTCCAGCAGGCGTTCAGAGCTGTTGCTCCGGCTCTGTAGCCCTCCTCCCACGCCTCCTCCGGTACCTGGGTCGCTGCGGGAGAGGGAGGGGAGGGCTGTGGGTGAGGAGGAGGTGCTGGAGGAGAGCGGGGCGTCAGGAGGGGGCCCTGCAGGTGCTGTGATCCCAGGAGGGTGGAGAGCTGGCTGGGCTGAGTCTGTCCGGCAGCCTGTATCCCTGGGTGGAGTGAGAACTGGAGGCACGGTCACATCTGTAGTGGGAAGAAGAAAGAAATCCTTTTAATAAAAGATTAATACTATCGATAAATGTGTGCTGTTGATAATTGACCCTTGTTGCAGGGATGGTTCACCCTAAAATCAAAAATACATATTTTTCCTCTGGCTTGTAGGGCTATTGATCCATCTAGACTGTTTTAGTGCGAGCTGCCAAGTTTTGGTGATATGAGCAGTTAAGATGTCTGCCTTCTCTCAAATAGAAAGAAAGAAGTCATGACCCAGGTACTCAAGATAATCCATAGACCCTGTTGTGAGCATACAGAAAGTAGTTCCAACATGAAACTGAAAGAGACATTGCTGTTGTGGTTTTCAAATGTATTTTTTGGTGCTTGGAGCACCACAAGCCGGTTGCCATTTAGTGCCATTATATTGGAGAGAAGGCAGAGATCTCTATGGCCGACATCTCCAAAACTCAACACCGGACACCAAAGCTATCTAGATGGATGAATAGCTCTACAGATATGAGGACAAATCTGTATTTTTGATTTTGGGGTAAACTATACTCTGTTAACCTTTTCTTTTCTGGTTTCCTGCTATGTCCTCGGCTTGTCTATGCTGAAAAGAAAACTTTGAAGATGGCTATATGATGTTGCTGTGGGGCCTCTAAATGCTACATATAGTCACATCTTCGGTTAGCTAATGTTAGCAAAACACTAGCTGACTAACCAGTTAATCTATGCCAATGGGTGACTGGTTATATCTAATACCTAATGTTAGAAAAACTCCAGCTAACTAGCTCAGGTAGGTCTAGCTGTGAGTACACGGTCCTACAGGACATGTCAAGTACAAAACTCATCCTCAAAATGATAGCAATTAGGCTTTGTTTAGCCATGGTTAGGTTTAGACACAAAGAATAATTGGGTAGGTTTATGTTAAGATTGTGGTTTGGGTTCAAATAAATTAATCATTGATGGTAACTCTGTGAAGATGCTGATGGAGCCTTCTCAATTAACTTGCTAATCTACATCAGTCAATAGATGATGTGACTATATATATTGCTGCCTCCAAATGGAGCTCTTGAACAACACTGTTATGATATGGGAGGTTGTGTACGGCTTTCCACTTATGAGGTTGAAAATACCACAAGAGGGGAGCCTTCATATGGACTCTTCTCCTGAACTCAGAAAATGTGACCTGTTTGAAGGCAGCATTAGTCACTTTTACAGTGAGCCATCTTCAAAATTTGGTTTTGTTTTCAGCATAGATGAGCGTAGCCCACAGCACATCTAAGTACAGGAAACAGGAAAGCAGAAAGTTGACCGAGGTTCCTCTGGGTTTCGAACTTTCTCAACTGTTATTGGAGCACAGAGCCAAAAGGGGCGGGACTCAGGAAGGATCAATTGTTTGTTGCTTTACGCTGGAGAGATTCTGGCTCCCACATACAGCAGCATGTAAACACAGGCAGTGTGGGCCTCCTTTATTGTCCGTCCTCTTGGTGGGCAGTAACACCGACAACACTGGTGCCAAAGACACGCCTGGGCAGTGTATCAGTGAAGCCTTTTACACCCTGAATCAAACCCTCACTCTATGTCTGTGTGTGTTTGGGAGTGAGTGTATGAGTGTGTAGGTCCAGCGTTTGGGGAAACAGAGGGCCTCTTTGTGACCACCAGGGTGAGTTGGGGCCGGAGTCTCGGCCTGCATGCAAAACTCCTGCGGTATAATCGCCCCCTCACTCTCCTGTACAGGAGGGCATTCATCACATGCCAGGAGAGTGGAGGGCAAGAGGAGTGTTAGTATGGATGAGGAGGAGGAGGAGGAGGAGGAGGAGGAGGGGCAGGTTCAGTGAGGTTTAGCTCTGCTCTCTCCGTTCATTAGGACAAACCTCTGCCATCCATCAACACATCTAATTTTCTGGAGGTTTCTGATCGCCCTCCGCTGTCCTTTCATGACCTGAGGAGGATTGTCAAGCTTTTTTGAAACCTTCTACAAACTGTCTCCAAGCTCTCCAAGTAAAAGTTTGAACACCCTGAATCTTAGTCTTATTATTTTGGTTTAAGTGACAACTGAAGCAGTTACATGATAACTGTAAATGCTAAAACCTGGTGTTGGACAGTAGTGAACCACATGTAATTAAACATTTAGTTTAAATAAAACGTGCCGTAAACTGCTGGTTGTTCAACTACATTAATATTTGCATTGATTTTAACAGTTAAATTACTTTATTTACCATTTTTGTGTAGTTCACCACTGAAACTACAAACAATATTGGAAGGAAAGGAATTATTTTTTCAAGATTTATTTTACTATTGCCTCACTACTGACTGATGAGCATGGTATACAAAACCCATGCTGACATTCTTTGCACTTTGGGGGATTTTATTTTTTGTTTTGTTTATGTATGACCTCTGAACAAGTGGGCACTTTTTGCAATGGACTCAAATGATTAGCATCTTTTACTAACATGTGGCTTCTCATTCTATTTTGTTATAATTTCTTGGCACATGTACATTGTCAATTTGATCTTTTTTTGAGCTTCTTTTTAGGTAACCTAACTAGATTTCCTCCTGGGTCCCAGCTCCCGAGCTAAAGTTTGCAAACATGAGCTAACACCTCAGGCTACTGGTCATACCAGACCAGGTAAAGCTGCAGCAGCAAAACCTGAAGAATACTAAACTGAGTCAAGTAATTTCTTATTTCTTATGAATGTGTAAGAGGAAGATTTTTTCACTGTGGTGACCTCATGTAATATCCTACAAAGCTCCAACCAACAACCTCTAATAAGTCAAATCACTTATATTGGATGCGCATTGGATGTATTTTTCCAGCACATCGCTATTAACAAAGCACTAATTAAGCATCTAATAAGGATATGAGAAACTGACGAGTATGGGGCCTTTAAGTACAAATATTAGGGTTTTCATGGATGACAAAGAGTGGGTTAACATGTCTGACTGTTTTACTACTAATAGAGCAAAAGAACTACAATTTCAGATTAATCATAGACTATAAACTGTATGACTCCACTGAGATGTATTATCATTGGCTTCTCATCTGTCAAATCTGTGACAAAATGTAAACCTGTTGATGAATCAACTGTTGTTTGGTACCTAATTAGAGAACTTTGTGTTTGTGTGTTGTGTACCTGTGGTGGAGCTTCGCTGCACTTGTACATAGGAGCGTAATGTGATGTCAGCGGAGCCTCCAGACTCGAGGGGGATGGGGTGGGCGTGGAAGTGTCTCAACATGTCCGACACGGTGTGGAACCACAAGTGGTGTACGTGGCACTGCCCGTTCTCGTTCACTGACAAACGCAAATGCTGGGAGGGAGAGGGAAGGGGAAGAGAGGGGGAGACAGGACATTAACAAGGTAGAAACAGGTTAAGAGAGGACAGAGAAAGAAAAAAAAACTCAGAGAGACAGGGAATTGCAGTCTGAGACACAGTGAACATCTGAAACAGAAAGACCAAGACAGAGGTCAGGACATTTCTGCGAAGCGCCTCGCTGTGGGAGCAAAGCGACAGAATGCCAAGCCTGACACCAGAGGAAGAGGCGGCAGCTGACACTTCCTCAACACTGCCGGCTGGCAGGATGTGATGTGCAGGGATCATGTTACATAAGAGCACACAAAACGTTGACATTACTGCATCTTTTCCAGGGCCTGAACAACTTTGAGCTGCAGTGGCTGCATCCCAAAATGTCCTGGGAACAAGCCTGAGTGAATTTAAGGCTGCTTGGAAGAGAAATTTATGTATTCTAGCATAGAAACAAGAAGTTCATTCATAATTTAAAGAACATGAGATCCATCAATGACCATTTTGATAACAGATTAATTGTTTAAAGTATTTTATAAAGTAAAATGAAAACACATTTTCTGGTTCCCGCTTCCAAAATGTCAACATTCACTCATTTTTCATTTCATATAACTTTAAATTCAACACATTTGTTTTTGTTTTTAATGTCAAAATGAGACCTTTTACTCTGGTAACTTGTGATTTTCACGTTTTTTTGTTACATTTTATAAACTAAATTGAATATAAAAACTAAACAACCATCAAAATATTAATAAAAAAAAGTTTTACCCCTAATCTACATGTATACAACACACAGCCATCCCACTCTTTCTTTGCAGTTAATTTACAAAGAGCGTAAGACTCAATCACATAATAAAACATGATGTTATTTCTCTTCTCTCTGACCGTCTCACCTTGGCTTTGCCCTGAAAGTTGAAGGTGAGGACGTACTCGCCCGGGCGCGTCTCACTCTGACGAATCACAAAGAGTCCGTGGCTCCTGGCCCCACCTGCAAGCACCAACTGAGCCGCACGCACGCGGGACAGTGTACCGTGGAACCATGGGTAACCGGCCAGGCTGGCATCGCCGTCTGATTCTTTCGATCCTTCACTGCCACCTGAACAGAATCAAAATAAATCAATGTTTTTGTTTCTCTATCTGTAATCTTTTATTCTTCTTCTTTCTTTGTTTTGAGCGTTCATGTGTTTTATACCGAGTGTCTGCAGACAAAAGAAAAACGTTTGTGTTATTACCTGCAGAGGAGTTGGAGCTCTGGGCCTCTGGGGACTGGAGGAAGCGCTCTAAAGGCATATGGGATGGGTGCTGGGTGAACGGGGGTTCCCTGCAACGGACTGAGGGGGCGCTGTAGTGCTCTGCTGCTGAAGAACACGACCTCTCCGGAGCACGATACACACCTAAACACATTTTTTATAATTTAGCATATTCATGTGGATCAAAATATTTGATAACACTTTCAAATAACCAGTCATTAATAAATGGTAAAGAGATAGTTAATTAAACTTCAGTTAATAGTTATTTCACTGTTAAGAAACAATGACATGACTCAGGCCCAAAGGACGGATCAGTCGACAGTAGGGTGACCAGATCCCAACAAACCAAATGTGGGACAAAGAGTATGTTGTAAAATTTTGATATTAAAAAATAAACAGTTCTATTCTGCCCCTTAGCTTGTAACATCTCGTTGCTTTTTGTCCTCTGGTTGGTTCAGTAGCACACAATAGACAATAGATCAGTAGTTTCTCAGTCTTTGTAGTAGCTGTACTTCCTTTTCTTTGTGCTTTCTAGCAAACTCTGCCTAAATCTGCATTGCTCACAAATTTCCCCAGCCACTGGTTGAAAAGCATTTGTGTTTTGTGCAGTGGTTTTAAAACTTGAGCCAATCAAAATGTGGGACATGGTCTCAATATGTGGAACATGGGACAAGGGATATAAATGCAGTGCAGTCCCACATAAAGTAGGATACCTGGTCACCCTAGTTGACCGATATTATTGGCCTATCACAGCTATATCTGTCTATATCTGTATCAGGGAGGGGTACCTACAGCGTCATAGAGCCCCTGACCAAGCTGCCGTATTTGATAAGTTGGGAGTGGAAACGTTTTCTCTATAAACATTATCTGAATGGTTATTGTAAAGTGGCAACTGATGTTTACAAAACTTTACAACTGCTTAATAAATAAAGCATATATAAACATTGTTATTGTTAACAGCAAAAAAAAAAATTAACTAATGTTTAATTAACTATCAACTGACTAGTTGTTATTATATGTATATCACTATATGTATATATGTATTGTATGTTATTATATAGTATTTTTGAATGTTATGTAAGAGTGTCTCTGCTCACCCTCAGACAGCAGCTCACAGCTGCATGAGGCCACCATGGAGCAGTCTTTGGAGGCCTGACCATGAGGACATGACGCCAGCTCGATGTCATCGCCGCTGTCACTGTACACAAGCAGACGGGTCAGGAGAACCGCAAGAACGTATACACATGCGCACACACGTGCAAACAAGCATCGGCAAGTCCTAACACACAACTCCACACACATCCACATCCTACAAACACGGACACAAATAATGTTTCTGTTTACGTCCTGAGCTGCACCGACAAACTAACCCAGGAAACTGAGGAGGAATGTCGACCCGTGTTTGTGCTAAAGCAACCTGTCAAAAACTCCACTAATTTGATGATTAATGACTGTGTGTGTTACCCCTCCTTCCCCCTTTCCCCTCCACCCTCTCTCCATCCCTCCGTCCCTCTCGTCTCTCCATCCTTGGCCAACAGCAAATATTTATCTGGTGGTTTACCCGGGATCTATGCAGTCCTGGATGTCAGCGACCCAGGAGTTTTTCTGCAGCGAGTCGATGGTTTCCAGGATGTACTCTCCCCCGTTTTCCACCTGTGGAAGCAGCCAAACACAGTAATCACACACTGAGCTCTGTTCAAAGGGACACATCAGCGTACAGAAGCTCATTTTCCAACAGCCTGTGTTTGTAAAGAAATTAAATCTGAAACTGAGGCAGGTGTGTTAATGAGGCTGTAAAATGGTTCCTACCTTAAGGACGAAAGTGTTGTCCTTGTCAGGCATCTCCAGCGGCATGGTGGTCCTCACCTCCACGATGGCCGACAGAGGGATGCTCACTTTGGGCTTCGAGGACTGAAGTCAACATGCAAAGAAAGACACAGTAAAAGGTCTGTAAAAACAGACAAACAACTCGGCACAATCATGGTGTTGGAGCCAAAATTATGATTTTGACATTAATTCTGATATTAACTTTTATTTTGAAATATGGGAAATGGAAATTGACTCATGTTAACAAATTGTTGGAACATGGAGTGTAGACACATGTCTTTGACAATCAGCTGATTGAGGCAGCTGTGTCTTAGTAATTGGTAATTATATCATCTGATATATACTTTAAGAATCGGGGTTCTTTGGTTTATAGGCACATTTTTTTAACTTTGAGGAAAAGAAGAAAAGCGTGAGGAAAATAATTATAACAAAAGCCTTCACAACAGCAGTCTGATGTGGGTCCCAAGCTCAGGGTTGGGAACCCCACACGGTCAATCTATAAGGCTGCAAAAATACACTGCTCCATAACAGTACATTTATTTTTGAGACTTTTTATCTAGTCTTGCTTTTTCTTCAACGTACAGTCCTACCTTAGAGAATTATTCAAATAAAACAGTTGAAAAACCTGAAACATCTGCTCGGTTTGAGCTGCTCACAACTCACAGACATGCAACCTGTCACAAAGGGTCACAAGTGGACATTTCTTTATATTAAAAGCTCTTTGAACATATCTTCTCAATCAGCTTCATTTGTTTTCTTAATTAAGCCCCTTTTACACTGGACAAAAAGCCCACCAACACATCTAACATCTGACTTTTGTTTTCAGTGGGAAAGGGTACAATCGGCATTCTCTCCCTGGTCAAATGACTCTGCAGGAGTCCCGAGTATTTATCAGCTCCAGCTCTGATCAGCGGTGATGGAGGCATGACACTCGGGTTGACACGCTAATTTTTTACCCTTTTTGGCAGAGGCAATGAAGTCTTGTCACCTCTGTTGATAACTTCTGTGACTCTTTTGTTCCTTTTTCATACACATGCTGCTTGACTGTGCTCGGTTTGCCTCGGTGTGTCAGCTTAGCACAGAGGAGTTTTGTCTTTAGTCGAGAGTCTGAATGATGGATAAACATTTTATTTCATAAAGTCTTCACAATAAAAGTCCAGTTATTTTACCTAGAAGCTTTTAGCAAAATCAGGAAATGTTGGGTTTTCATCTGCAGTAACTTAACGAAACAGCTACACAGCTAAAAGCGAACATGAAACAGTAAAATAAAGCAGATACCTGAAAGGACAAACAGAGATGCAAGAGAGAAACTAAACCTCAAACCACAGAGATTCTAGCAACAAAAGCACTGAGCTTCTAAAGAGCTCTTTCTCTCTGCTCTCTTGCACACATCAGAAAAACAAAACAAAAAGCAAACAGGTCTACTGTAAATGGATAAAGGGTCAACCACCTATTTTTAGCAGGTTTAGCTGCGTGAAAATAAACATGCATATGTGTGCTAATTTTGGTGTCAAAGTTGCATAAGTTGCAATAGTTTTGTTTATTTTACAGGGGAGATTTCCAACTTTATATTTGATTGTTGCTTATTTAGTCAGGAATATTTAATGTTAACAAGAAACACTTTAATTTAAAAAAAAACATTTTTAGTTTTAAAGGTTCACAATCAAAAATGGTGGGCAGCTTCTGCTTTAGATGATGTCAGACAGTAAACAAGCATAAGCTGCTTGTGTTTGGATATCACAGTGGATCAAGAAACACATGTAATGTGGTACAGTAACTGTGGTATTTAGTATCATTGCATATGTTTGACAATTTACAGTAGGAAGTCTTGTGTTTCATGGACCAAAAGGAACCTGTTGCGATATGTGGTGCGTGATGGGATGGGTGCATCAAACTGTAACGTTTCTGTAATGTATTCCTGCAGAGAATAAGCATGTTAGATAACAGTCTCACACGTGTGTTTGCAAACACACTGGTTACAACTTCTGTTTTTAAAGATATAATTTCTTCTCTAGAAAACAAAAAATGCATCACTGGCTGGGTGGTACTATAATGTTGCACCAGTGCAATCTTACCAAAAACCACAATAAGCAATGATTAATGGTCCAAAGTTAAATTAAATCCTTCATCACATCCTGTGGGAGGCAACTGCAACACTTGTAAAAGTAGAAACTTTGTATTTTACTACAAAAAAAGCCCTAAATAGAGCTTTAAATTAGTGGTACAGGTTCTCTGTAAATAGCACCGCTTCACCGTCTGTCTTTAGTGTGAAATACACCCAACTTCTCTCAACCCTCAGACTTCTCCATCACACATGGTAATTAAGGGGCAACATGCCATCTGAAATACTGGTGCAGCCTGGGAAGCATTAAACTACATTCATGTCTCCTGAGGCAAAATAACGTATTCAAACAAAATGAAAAGAGACAGAGTTTAAAAAATATTGCACAATCTGTAAAATAGACTCCACAGCTCAGTTTTTGATGCAGTCTCTTATTTCTGACTGCGTTTCTCAGCAGTTATTCCTGCTGACTGACTGTAACAAACATCAAACAGAAAGAGTTTACACGAGGGTGAACACAGAAAACATCCTGGCCTCCGTTTGCCCTCTGCAGAGAGTCGGATCCAGACGATAATCTTAACAGATCCAATGAGTGTGTTTGAGGCGCTGAGCTGTGTGTGTGTGTGTGTGTGTGTGTGTGTGTGTGTGTGTATTTTTTCCTGTGTGTGTCAGGAGAGGCAGAGCGAGAAGGAGGCTGACTGATGGTCTGGCAGAAGCTTATCAGCTGATCTGTCTGGAGCAACACTGTTCTCATCTTGATCTGCCTGTGCAGCTGGCTGCCATCCACGCCCACAATTCCTCTCTGTGGATCAGATGTCAAAAACCACTTCCTGTATTAAACCATTTGACCATTTCCTGTACAGTACCTCTTCAGTACGGACAGCACAGAGATCCCAGTCTTCACTGTCTGTCTGATGAAATGTTTAGTTGGTGCAAACCAGTGTTAACTAGTGCACATGAGTGTACCCACTCCACCACATAGGTCTTAAATCAGTGAAGTATCACTTGTTTGAAAGAAAAAAGCTCACTTTGATTCTATTTTTGCAGTTTCATGCATTTGCTTCACCTCTAACATATTTTCATTAGTCAAAATTGATGCTGACGTCCTTTGTTTCCATTTACCCTCCAGTCAAAATGGACAAAAGAGAAACTAATTAACAAGACTGAGAAGCGACACATATGATCCACAACACTTCTGGAAGAAAACTGGGGAGCTGTTGGGAGTTACATGTAAGTAAACTGTCCCACAGCTATATAGAAACAAAGCTGATTTAAGAAAATGTAAATGTTGTTAGTCATGAATAAATAATTTAAGGCCTTTTTCACACCGCCACATGCTAACCGGTGTCTAGGGGTAAGAAGTGGCTGCTGCTGACGTGAACTTGCACAGATTTTGTTCTGCCACTCAGAGTTCACCGCGGCACTTCAGGAAGTCGCCGTCTGGCACTGGCAAATCACATATAAGGGGGTGTTTTTGTGGAAATAGCAGTCATGGAGGAGCTGATAATGCTGGTGTCTTGAGTACCCAGAGCTGTTACAACACAGTGCTAGCCACATACAAGAAAACAACAATACATCCTGCTTGTGTAAACAATGATTGAGACCTTCTCTCTTGGGGAATTATTTTCACGGTGCTCCATCCACCAGGGTTCACACAGGCTCAGGCCCAAAAAGGCCCCTACACACTTACGCCACAGGGTGTAAATAAACTGGCAAGCTTTGGGAAGCCCTTGCCTTTCTCTGGTGCAAACAGGAACATTCATCATGATGGGTCAATGACAGTCTTTACAAATGATGTTGGAAAGTCATATGATGATATGGGCCCGACTCTGTGAAGTGCATTATTGGGGGCTCATGCACACTGGCCCTGGTTGGTCGTGGGCCCTAATGCAGCCGCATTACCTGCAATATATGGTACCTCCACCAGTGCAGTATTGATGATGAAAATCGGTCACGGCTCATGGTAATATTAAAGTTTTGTTCACGTTATGTTTAGTCACATTCACAGCCGCTCACTCTCGTATCTGATCTGGATCCCGTGTTTTTTGGGACATTATAGCAACTAGCAACTAGCTAGCAACGTCTAACAGGAGACGCACCCTTACCTTGAATAAATGATGCATTTCTCTGCATTTGAACATTGTTGGAAATATTTGGGATGATGTAAGGACACAACTCAGTGTCAAGCATTTTTAAACTTTTTAATGTAGAAATGTTACATATTATACCTTTAAAGCTGCTTCTTGTTTTAATAATGATTTTTTTTTAAAAACAAGCTCTGTGATGTGTTACAGCTCCTCTTCCTCTTTAGTTACCGCATGTAACTTTGAGCGGTGTGAACCAGAGACTGGGTCGTCTCAGGACCTGCTGCTGTGTCATAATGCAGGCAGTTAGCGTGCTGCAGTGTGCCGTCTCTGCCGCGCAGATTGATGGCCCTGACAGGGACGGAGCCAGAGCCAGTCAGCCAGGAGCAGGCAGGCAGGAGTGAGATTTTATGAGTCAGTTTATCTTTCCGACACTGTTGACTCTGCACCGTTTATGATTTGTAAGACCTGAATGGGATGGCAGTGATAAAACAGCTCAGAGTGTCTGCAGAGCAGGCCTATCGAGATGTGTGTGTGCGTGTGTGTTTAATTAATGTGTCACTTCACAGCAGCTCTGAAGTTTCTCTTTGTCTCAGCCTCGTCCACGGCTGGTAATCATTTTCCCACGTGTGGACGTTAATAGAACATAACAGATGAAACTGCTGAAGCACAATTACTAAGTTTCATTTCATGCGTTCCCCTTGTGGCTCTCACCGAGTTTTTGAGTGACTCACAGAACTATTTTGGTTCCTGTTTTCCGTTTGTCACAGTGGACAGTTTGCCAAAGACGAAGAACCAATCAATATTTATTTTTTGCACATGAAAGTGAATCTTTGCGACCCGCTCCCGCTTACAGAAATCAATGTAACAGCTTCCTCTCTCTCTCTCTCTCTCTCTCTCTCACACACACACAGTCTCCGGTTCTCTTTGCCAGCCCCCGCCCCCCTCCCGTGCCTGCCTCCCACCTGTCCTTACCCCTCTGCCCCTCTGCTCCTCTCCCCCTCTCCACCTCTCTGCAGCCTTATCCCCACATTCCCACCAGCCATGATCAAAGGACAGTGGCAGATTTACACTCACTCAGCTGCACAGCCTCACGGCCTTCTTAAGGTCAGGGGCAATGATCTGGAAATCCCATACAGACAAATGTGAAGTGTGTATGTGTGCACGTGAGTGTGTGTGTGTGTGTGCTTCGACTTCAGGCTGTGTCAGGGTCGCAGGGGTTGGATTATCAGGCTGGATTTATATCTGGGATTCAGCAAGGGCTGCAATGAACGATTATTCTTGTGAATTATTCATGAGTTTATCTTTTTTTCCAATCAATCTTTAAGTCTGATCTCCAATCAACCCTTACTAAGTCCCGCCTCTTTTTGCTCTGTGCTCCAATAACAGTTGAGCAAGCTTGGTGGCCCAGCAGAACCTCAGTCAACATTCTCCTTTTCTGTGTCCTGTATCCAATTTTTTCACCTAGGATGTTGAAGTCCTGAACTTGCTCTGACTGTTTGGGTCGTTTGGGTTGGGTAGGTTATAGGTAGGTTTAAGCATGAGGAGTGTGATTGGGTAGGGTTAGCCAATTAGAGGCAGAACATTTGGGGTCTGGATAAAGACATGGATTCTAACCGTCAATAAAAACTATGAAAATAAACAGATTTTCCTGCATCATACCTTGTTTTTGGTAATTGTGGATGTCATAGATGCATATGTTAATAATTTGTTTGTCTATCTGTTTATCTGTGTTTATTTTTGTCAGACGGGGGAGGATAGATTTAGTGTTTGATACGGGAGCATAAAATTCTTTGAAAGAAAACTGTTTCAAAAAGAAAGAAATATTTGAAATGACAGAGGTAAAAAGTGTGATCAATATGGCTGCCATGAATGTCTATGTGTTTCTGTACCTTGGGTGGTACGTAGAACTCCAACAGGAACCTCTCGCCTCCTTCATCCCTCTTCGTCTTCCTCAGCAGCAGGCGACACTTCTGCCACTGTGCAGCGCCCATACAGTTTGTGTCATCAGCCACCATGTACCTCAGCGCCCCCTCCCTCTGGATCTCCAGCATCTCCGCCTTGTGGCCCTGGGAACCCCTGGGAAGCCGAAGCTTCTGGGACCACTTCTCCCCCCCTCCAGCTTCCCCTCCTCCTCCTCCTCCTCCTCCTCCACCTCCTCCCCCATTAGCCTTCCTGGCTCCAGAGGGGCCGTCCGGTTCAGGGGAGGCCCGTCTGTGCCACATCTCCTTCACCCCGTCCACCACACACAGGCTCATGTTCCTCAGGGAGAAGCCCTTCTTGAAGCGAGCCTTTGGGTGACTGACCGAAACGTCCTCTGAGCTGCGGGACTGTCCCAGAGCAGACACCTTGTGGGTCGGCTGAGGGCCTCGGGCAGCAGTGGTGCCATTGCCTCCCCCATCTATCCCTCCCCCTCCGCTGTCCATACTGTCCAGGGACTCACTTGAAGCCCCGGCGTCCTTGCGTCTCTGGTAAAGGTCGTGACCGTAGGACAGTGGGCAGCCCTGGATTCCCAGGAACGGAACAATGCTGTACTTTGGTGCTGCGTTGGAGCCGTCTTCCCCGGGCGAGGACGCCTGGTTCTCCCGAGCCTGGGTCAGCGCTGCAGAGAAGCACTCCAGGAAGTGATGGGCAAAGTGCTGTGAGAAGCTCACATCGGCGCCGGGCGAGTCGTAGCACGGGTTCTCCGACAGGAAGCGCTGGAACTTGTCAGCAAAGTCTGCAGCGGAGGCTCGAGCATGGAGCTCACAGAACTCTCGCCAGTCAGGCAGTGGGCACGAGGAGGAGAGCTCCGGGCTACCGGGCACCACCGCTCCGTTCATCACTGGGCCATGCCAACCCACCGAGGAGAGGCTGCAGGGGAGGAAGAGGAGCAGAGTGTCAGCGTGGAGAAAAGAAAAAGACTTCATCATTTATCTGTGTAGCTCCTGGCTTTGGATCAGATGTATAACAGTTGTGGAACAGGCTGCATGTGTGATGGTGCAAAGAATAAAAGACGTGTGAATGAAGCAGACTGTTGAACCAGCTTGTGTCTGACAGAATATTTCTATCTTGATGATATGAAAACTGAAATCCTTATGTGCAGACTCTCTGTGACATGTGTTTGTCAATCAAAAATTTGCTAATTATTTCCTTCTTCTTGTATTTTAATGTCAGAATCCCCTCCTATCTTCATTATTCCCACATCCATCAAATAAAATGTCCAACTTCACATCTTTCAAAGTGACAAGCAGGAATATAGCCAGGATTTAGAAACACTGAGATCAAAAGTCCCTGAAAAATGTGACCAGACATCAAAAAAAGATTGTCATTTATTTAATGGAGATAATGAAGGTCACATTCCAGTGAAAACTATGAATTTACTATTTTTTTACGAGCTAAGAAAAACAGTTTTCAGCTTTGTGATGATTCCTTTTTTTTAGATAATTGAAAGTATTTTTAAATGGTTAAAAGAAATCATCCAGAAAGCTGAAATCTCCAGCTTCAGGTGCTTGACATTTCTGACTGATTGAGTACTTACAGTATTTTATCTTATCCAGCATTTTAGAAAATCTGCAGCCACAAACCAGCTTGTTTTTTGTTCACTGTGTTTTGACACGTCAACATGGAGCGACAGAGGAAAGCATACGACAAGTGGACCAACAGTACAGTCGTATCAAGCGTTTAGGCTGAGGATGCAATCCAGCAGGAATTAGAAATGTCATATAGTTGCACGCAAAAATGGCATGTAAAAACAGCTGTTGTTTTTTCTTACGTCAGTGAACTAATTTTGTGTAATCCCTCTTTAGACCCAGGTGGAAACAAACAACAACAGGCAGGAGGAACATTTAGCTCCTTCAAAAGAAGTTCCTGAGGCTAAAAGTTCTGGGTATTTTGGATGGAAAAGCAGCTTTTGAAGCTCAAGATTATGCACATGATTGGCATGTCACTGAAGGTTTGAAAACAACTGATTCACAACAGATTCAATGTGACAACAGATCAAAAAGAAATCATCCAGAGAGCCGAGGTCTCCATCAGCTACCAACTGATGGTTTCTGACAGGCAGTCAGATAATCTGAATTATCTAGAAGTGTGTTCTGTCAGAGCAGGTTAACGTGACTTGGATTCAACACAGACATTTATCTCTTTCATCGCTGTTTTTCTACGTAATGAGTATTTTTTAAAGACCACAGTTGCTCTGGTCCACTCATCCTTACATTCCTCTGCTCCTCGGCATGCGTGTGTTCGTATGACTCAGCCCTCAGCCTCCCTCTCTGGCCCGATCAGTGACAAACCACATCACATCACTGATAAAACTCTTCTCTCTCTGGTCTGCAGTGGAGATCTAACACACAGTCATACCACCGTTGTGTCAGTAGCAACATCCAAAGCCTTTTTCCACCCCCTCCCCCTCCTCTCTCTCAGTCTTCCTTTGCTTCAGCACATCAGTGACTAATACAGCATCAGAGAATAACGTCACACAATCAAACACATGTTGGTTTGATTATTGTTGTCTGCAAATCACGCAGATAAAAGGAAATCGTCTGAGTGGGCAGGCTGGGTGACATACGCACGGGGACGGCCAGCACTCCCCAATCTGTGAAAGCTTATTCTCCGAGCTGCCTCTCTTGGCAGTTCATCTCACAGAATGCGCTCAATCAAATGTTTGCTTTCTGAAATTGCACTCTTAAACCAAATCATGCATACATGCAAGCATTTGCACCGCAGAGTTTCCTGGAATTCTTCCTGCAAACGGCTTTATTGTCATTTTCAAAAACGTCCGTGTGGGTTGTCTTTTCATAACGGATTAGCGCAAAAAACTCTCCACTGGAATTAAGTCTGACACACACATTCAACTACAAGCCAATCTCCCTCTCTTATTCCCTCGTCGTTCCCTCTCCCACAGATCTGAAACAAACAATATGTCAGATCAGAGACAGGATGTGATAAGGGAAAGTACACGGGAGTCCCAGCTCTGTGAGAGAACGTCTTGCAGAGAGACATTCTTGGATGCTGAGACCTGGTGTCAGAATTTCAGAGGAATGCTGAGATGGGTAGAGACACAAGAAAGTGAAAGAAATGGTGGGATTAGAGAATAATAATAAAATAAACAGTAAAGGAAATATCTGTCTTATCTGCGTGAATGTCCCAAAGGAATCTAAAGTGCCAACTAATCTCAGTTTAGTGAATCCATGTTTAGTGATTTAAAACAAAATTCAATAGTTTAATCAATATGAAGATGCATGTTTGACCAATTTAAAATAATTAAATAAAAAATAAATTTGAGTGCTGCTGACATCTAGTAAGTATAAAACGGGGAAGAACTGTAAACTTTCAGCTGCCCCATATTCCTTAACAACAGGTTACATTGTTTGCTAGCAATCTAAAAAGTAAGTTAGCCTACTCATGATGGCTCAGCAGAGAAACTAATTTCTGCTCCTTCGAAATTATCAGCTGAAGTGAAAGACAGAGCAGATGCGTCATAAACCTGACTTGGGTTGAGTCTGTCCCATAAGTATCTTTGAGGAACTTGATTATTTTTCTCAACTCATCTAAAAAATGATTAGTTAAACTTCCTCAAGTGCAACTGAACTACTACTACTTTTAGAGTAAAAACAAAACTGAGGGGTGAAGAGAGGTTTAAATTGAATCTTTCTTCATTTTACACTAATTTAAAAGTTTGTACAGCATAATTCAAACTTAAGCCACAATTATTATTATGATTAATTGGGTTTTAAAAAATAATCCCTGTTGGTACAACTCAGCTCTAGTTTGCAGAAGTGAGCGGTCAGGAGTCTTAAATTAAGCTGTTTTGATTGGATGCACAACATTTTTAAGATTCTGTCATGCAGCACTTGGGTTGGCTGAACACTGTGTTGGTGTGTTCTGCTTCCTGGGCTGAATCACAACCAGCGGTCCCGAGATGGGAGTGCTTTCATAACCTGTCATCAGGTGACAGAAATACATCTTGACAGGGTTCAGAGACGTGAAGAGCAAAGAGCCGAGGAGAGATGTTTGATTTAGTGATGGTGTTCTCCTCCAGAAAATGATGACAAAGACAGAGAGAGAAGAAAAAGAAAGAAAGAAAACTTGAAAAAAATGTCCTTTAACAATTAATCAATCTGATGTGTACAGCATTTTTTGTTTGTCTTTCTTTTCCTTCTTTAATTTCCGTCTGTTTTTCCGCCATGACCGAAGCATGTGCAAAAAAATTAGCATCAATTTAATTTGGCAATGAATGTTTGAATTATGTACAACTGCAAAACAAAAACAACGCAGCAGTCAGTAGCAGTCCTGTTATAAAATTCTGCCCTGCACAAGAGGGAAGGAGGCCAGATATATAATATGATATTAACTTATTAACTTGGGAGAACAACTTGGTAATTCTTGCGCACACATTTTAAAATTAAGGCTACAAATTATCAAACTGTGTGCACAAATGAGTTTTTCTTTCCTTCTGTCCATGACACCTCTCAGGTTCAGTAAGGAGGTTATGTCACGTTGCATGAATCTGACTGCTCATTATCAGGTTTGTTAATGGATTGATAAAGTTCAACTAAAATTCTAACTTCTAAATTCAAATCAAGGTAGAGCAACTGAGCTTGACTGGAGTCAATCAGACATCAGTCCCATTCGTTTTTTTTTTAAATCTCAACATTTCTAACTGATTTATTACCAAATAGAAAGAACAACAGCTTAAGTGTTTTTTCACACCACACGCAGATCTATAACGCATTAGTACGCATGTTAATAGCCATTAGTAAAGCTTTTAGTTAAAACTCAGAAACCTTTTATAAAGAGGGCCTTAAGTGATAAAGAGTGTGTAAATCACTCTCCACTTTCATTCATGAATCCATCACTTCATTCATCCAAACATCCTCTCATTCATTCCCTCAAACCACACGAGTTCTGTAAGCTAAACTGCTAATCACCAAGTGTTGTTGTAATAATTATCTGGCTCCCTTCGTGTGTGTGTGTGTGTGTGTGCGTGTGTGTGCACGCTGCTGCTGGCTGCAAGGAAGTCAATACCCATTCAGCTATTTAAAAACCTGCACTGGGCCAACTTTCCACTCATTCAGCAGAAAAACAACAACACACGGTGAGGTGCATTTCTCAAACTCCTGCCCTTCCGCAAAGATGAGGATGTGCCTCTCTCTCAAGGATACAGTACTGAACTGACTGTATGCCGCACCCACACACAGACACACACACACTCACACATTCACTCACCGAGTCAGCATGAAACTCAAGCCATGAGACACTGGAGGAAGTGGACAGCATTAAGGTTTTCTGAGGCTCAGCAGACTGAAGCTCACAGGGGTATGAAGCAAAAATGATTAGCTGAGACTAAGGAGGAGGCGGAGGTGAAATGTAACTAAGTACATTTACTCAAATGCTGTACTGTACTCCACTATAGTTTTAAGGAATTGTACTGTACTTTTAACTCCCCTGATGAGCTTTTAAAACACATTGTTAAAAATTAAAACAGTGGTTCCCAACTTTTGTGGCTGATGTTCTCTTACAGTAAAGCAGTGTTTGGTTGGTTGGGACCCTTTGTTGTTTCAAGTCCCACCAAGGAGACTCATCCCTTCTAAACTTTTCAGATTGTTTAATTGTTTCAGGCCCAACACCTCATTCATTTTCTCATGACTGCTCAGATTTATGTTGTGGCCCTGTAGAGAGAGCCTGAGCCTCAGGTAAAATAGACTTGAAACTTTCGACCAGAGAGGGCAACCTCCAAATTTCCGAACCAAGGTTTTTGTTACACTGAAGACATTTGATCTAGTTAGCTTTGGTTTCACAATAACCAGGAATGTAGCCACCGTCACCTGTGTGAGTTGCGTCTCCATATACTGGCAATTGAATGGTGTGTTGACAGTGATTTGTCAGTGCAATTCAATTCCTTTCTCTCATCTTCTTGGAAAATAATTGAAGAGTATCTGACTTTTTGTGAGTTTTTAGATTCTGTCTTTTTTGTCTCTATAAAGTCATCATAACCTTTTGTCTCCGCTGTGCATATTCAACCACAGTTTGACTTTTTTCTTTTCTTTTTTTAAAATTGTTTTGACAATAGCCTGCCAGAACTACTTGTAATTATTTCAAAAATCTGAACCATCCCAAAAAAGTTTTCACACTATTTGATCTGTACCGAGACTTCTTCTTTCGGTTGACCCACGGTTACGGTGTTTTGCCTTGTCTGGGGGAGGTTCAGATCAAACTGAAAAGTCCAAAAGTCCAGATAAAACAAGGCCGGTATGAAAGGGCCCTAAGTTGATATGTTGAGCGTGTTAGCAAACAACTGTCTATTTATACATCCAGCAACCGCTGGATGTATAAAGATTATGCAACAAGATTATGATTCATTTCAAGTTGTGCTTCTGCCCATCGGGTGAATGTAAGTCCAATACTCTCTCTCTCTTTTAGCTCTGTTTTGGTCTCCACCACCTCCTGAGGGAAATATCAGACTCTTTACCTGCTAAATGCTCCACACTGTTCACCAGCTAATGCAGCTTTGTGTGTCTGCTGTTAGGTGCTGGGCAGGTATGCTGTACAGTGGATTTTAGAGCTTTTTTCACTGAAAGCAGCTGCCTGAAACAAAAAACAGTAAAGTTACAGCCTGGACCAAACACCGTCTCACTCCTAAAGATGTTCTGGTACTATTGTTTCCTTCATGATACTGATTCAGGTGCATGAATTTTGCGTTTCAGCTAAAATCAAGTAGTGATACCATGAACCATGTATGGATGTGATATAGTTGTTATCATTGTTGTGAGGTTCAGGTTAAACGTTTTGTAAAACATGAACAAATACAGGGAATGAATGCCACAGAACATAACTTTATCATCCTGGGGAAAAAAAATGCTATGGGACGCTGCTGGGAAGAAGCAGGGTCCTGTTTTGAGGGTTAATAAATTCAGTGGGATTAGATCAGTGCATAGACTCGTGCACCACATTTCAGGACATGTTGGAGGCATTACTTGTATGCATTTTGTCAAAAATATGGTGATATTTGATTTAGTCAGTATTGCCCAGCCTGTGTGTTGACAGGTGACGTATATGGGGAGAGAAACTGCATTACAGCGACAATGGAATGGGCTACAATAAATTATCTACTTTAAACATCAGGCCAAAATTACAACAGATAAGAAGTCTACAGGCTGTTATTTCTCTGTCTGTAATTACGGATTTGGGAGAGACTATTGTACATTTTGAAAATTAATGGTGAAAATGTACCCAGTATTTTAAAAAGTGACACCAAGGGGTCCTGAACAAGGTTATTATAGTTAACTAAATATTTTTAAACAGTAAAAACTAACCTGAATGAAACCAAAATACAAATCTACAATAACTCTCTTCCTGACTAAGCCTCTGTATGTGATGAGTCTGGAGTGAGACCATGTTCCCGGACAGTCAATCAGCTGAGAATCACTATGAAGCTCTGTAAAACTGTGGGGATCATGGCGACTTCTACACTTTTATTTTAATACTTAATTAATTTTACTTGAGTAGGATTTTAAATGAAGGCGTATTTCCACATTGTTGTTTTGGTATTTTTAGTTAAGTAAAGGATCTGAGTACTTCTTCTTCCCCCCACTGGGAGGGGGGCATGTTTTTGCTCTATAGGCCAGCTGCTAAAACAATCAGTGAGTGTGTGGAGGTGGAGGAGACAAGGGGAGCGTAAAGAAAGGGAGACGCACTGCAGGACGAGGGGGAGCAGAGGCACCATGTGGAGTCTCACATCCCCACGACTCCCCTCAGTCCTTTTTCTCTCCTTGCCGAAGACTGAGGGGAGTCGAGGGAAATCTAAAAATGTTCTCCTCCATCCTTCAGGCCTCAGGAGCTTCCCCCCCTCCTCCTGTATCGCCTCCCTATCTGTTGTAAAAATCTACCACTACTGTGCCCCCTTCCTCCTCCCCCTCCCCCCTCCCCCTCCTCCTCCTCCTGCTCCTGCTGCTTCTTTACCCGGGGGAGCAGGGCTGATATCTCTGTCAGATGGTTGGGAGTTCTGTCTGTAACAGTAAACTGACCGGGGAGCAGAGGAGAGAGACGTTACTGTGCAGGGAGAAGCGATCAACTGCAGCCTGCAGAACACATCTGACGAGAGTGGACGTTCTCTGTGGAGTCCTCGCAGGACTGAACTGTGCAGAGCCAAGACCTACACACACTCTACACTCAGAAATAAAGGTTCCAAAAGGGTTCCTCCAGAACCATTTTATTCTGAGGAACCATTTTCTGAAGAAAGGATTTCTCAAGGGCTCTTTGTACCATAATATAAAAGGGTTCTCAGTAGACCCCCCAGGGAGGGTTCTAGATAAAACACTTGCAATATAAAAAGGTTCTCTCTAGCACCTCCTGAGTGTGTCCTAGATAAAACCTTTTCAAAATAAAAGGGTTCTCAGTAGAACCTACTGACTATGTTCTATATAAAATCCTTGTAATTTCAAAAGGTTCTCAATAGAACCACCAAGATGGGTTCTAGATTTAAAAAAAAAACCTTTGATTATAAAAAAAGGTTCTCAGTAGAACCCCCTGAGTATGTTCTTGTTGAAACCCTTGGAATATACAAAGGTTCTCTGTAAAAAATCTTTTTAATATAAAACAGTTCTCAGTAGACACCCCTGGATGGATTCTAAATAAAACCCTTGGAGCAAAAAAAAAGTTCTAAATAGAACCCCGTAGGTGAGTTCTAGACAAAAAAACGTATTTTTAATGTAAAAAGGTTCTCCACAGAACCCCTTAAGTGGATTCTACATAAAACACTTGGAATATAAAAAAGGCTCTCAGTCGAACCCAACAAGTGTGTTCTAGATAAAACCCTTGTGATTTAAAAAGTTCTCAAAAGAACCCCTGAGTGTGCTCTAGATGAAATTCTTGGAATATGAAAAGGTTCTCGGTATAACCCACTGTGTTCTAGATAAAACCCTTGCAATATAAAAGGGTTATCAGTAGAACCCCCAGGTGGGTTCTAGGTAAACCCTTTTGAATATAAAAGGGTTCTCAGTTGACCCGCCTAAATGGTTTCAAGATAAAACCCTTTGAATTTAAAAAGGTTCTCAGTAGAACTACCTGGGTGGTTCTTGTTAACACCCTTAGAAGATGAAAGGTTCTGAATAGAAGGGTTCTCTGTAGAACCTCTCATAGGGGGTCATAGGGTGAAACCTTTCACAGATGGTCCATGGTGTAACCCTTTAGTTGGTAGAACTATCTGAAAAGGGTTCCAAGAGGAACCTTTATAAAAGGTCCAACCAGGAGCCAGAAAAGGTTCTCCTGTGCTGAAGAACCCTTCATGGTTCTAGTTGGCGCCTTTATTCCTCAGACTGTATGCTTGATTGATAGCGTGTTGTAGAAACGTGGAGCTTCTGAGGAAATGATTCTGCAGCCAAATATAACGGATGTACAAGGTTCTGTGTTTTTAAAGCTGTGTGTACACATACGTACCTCCACGTTCTTCCACAGATAAACACTCTATACGTAGTTTAACACACTCCTATATCCAAACACACACGTTCCTGCGAGCGGTTTCATGCCAGCAGCACGGCGGTCAGTGATTGGCTGATGAAGATGATTGGTGATGTTGTGCTCTCACCCCAGGGGAGTTTGGGCCATGTTTTCTAAGATTAGCCTGCTCCACAGCACAGCACACAGCTCGCAGCACACGGAGTCCAGCACAACATCCTCAGCGTTCTGCGACTCTATTAATGATCTGCTCTTATGGCTCTTATGTAAGATGTAAATACTGCAGCAGTTAGACGTAGACTGAGGACATTTCAGGACATAAAACATGACGTGTTTGTCATACACGCTGGACAGAGAATAACAATAAAACAAAAAATACACAGAATGGTTCTTCCTGAAGGTCTGGGGTTCTAACCAGAACCACATGCTTCTGAAGAATCCCCTTTTTGAAGACAGAGTTCATTAAGGGTTCTATTGTAAGACTAAGGGTTCCATTAAGAAGCCTTTTCATCCAAAGAACCAATATTCTGTTTAAAAAGATATAAAAACTGGTAAAGAAGCAAATCATCACATTTGAGCAGCAAATCTTTGGCATTTTTGCCTCATCGAATAACCAAAAAATTAGCTAAATTGTTGCCTTTTAGATTTCTGTCTGTGCTGAGTAATCAGTAATTGTTTGAGCTCTAAACTGATTAATCGTTCAAGGATTTGCTGCTTTTGTCTTATAGTGGACTGAATATCTTTGGATTTTGAACAGTTAGTCAACACAAAACAAGCGATGGATATCAATCTTTTTTCCCCCTTTTTTTTACATTTCATAAACCAAATGAATAATATATTTCTATCGAGAAAAGAATCAGGAGATGAATCATTAATGAAAATAACTGGGTCAACATGGCACCAATGCAATCACAGGTTAACTTTACCCAACACCTTGCATGATGGCTCTGCGTCATCGGTGTGTGAGTGTGTGTAAGAATGAGAAGCAAAACTATAAAGAGCTCTGGATAAAAACACAATATATGCACAGCCATTCACCATTTAGAAAACCATAGACGATCATCATAGACGATGAATTAACAGAACTATGGGTCGGTGCAATTCAGCACCAACCAGCACATATTAGAGTAAGAAAAAAACTGAAATGTAGAAACAGTCGCCTCTAGAGGCTTGTAGCAATTTGATGTGACAAAATCCAAAATGTTAAGTTTGTACAGAAAAAACAGTTAATCTTTATGGGTTATATTGATGCCAAACTGACAAATACTAAAACTCTAAAAGCTAAATTAAGACCCTGTTTGCAGTACAAAAGTAGGTGACAGAGGTGCAGATATCAGCATAAACATGTTGTGATGATGTTGCGTTTTGATTTGTTGCTCTGCAGGGATGCTGAAGGAGGACAGAGATAAAAGCAGACGCTGACACAAGGAGGGAAGTCCTGTGGACAAGAACTGACTCACCTACAGAAGTCAAAACAGAGATTATAACAGTAGACATCCAGACGTGTGTGTGAAGACTATGAAAACCAGCTTTAACATAAAAAGAAGAGCAGGGGAGATGTAGACACAAGATAACAATGCCAGGAGGAGGGAGAAATCGCAGAGGTGAGATGAGGGATCAGACGCTGTGGTAGGAGGAAGAGCAGAAGTCGGGGTCAGCACTAATAGACCCCCTTACCCCCTTTAGCAGCTTTTAGATCTGTCCACTTCAGAGCAGCCAGGTCAGTGACCTTTGACCTGACCCCCGATAACCTCGTCCCTCCCTGATACCACTGAACGTTGTCTGGAGAGTTTGTATCATGACAAGCACAGGACCACCAGAAAGGAGAGAATCTACCTTCACTGAGACAGACAGACATTATAAAAGGGAGCCTGAGCAGTCGTGGGGCCACATTACAGAAACTTCTGATCTTAAGTCTTCAGTTAAGCAGCAATTCCTAACTAACTTTAGTAATCCTATCTCATCTCTGAATAGTCAATCCAGCATCACTTTTTAACTTTTATGTCCGTTACCTAGCAACTGACATCACTTTTCTCATGTTGCTAAGCTTTGTAACTATTGTTTTTTTTTATTGAAGCACACTAAAAAGATACATTGAAACATGCAAACTAGCAAACACTACTATTAGCTACTGTTAGCTAGTTACTAAGTTAGCTACTGCTACAGTGGGAAAATTGAGAGTTAGGACAGTTTAACAGTTATCCTACAGTAAGGAGGGTTTATTTAAGATTTGGGGAGTTAGGATGCTTGTTCAATATGCATTTCTTATCTTAAGTTAAGACAGGAACATTGACATTGAAACATACAAAATTGAAGCAATAACAAGGTTTTGGGAATCCATAGCAGCCAAAGATGCTTTTTAGTAAATTTACAACAATGACAACTCGGGAGATAAAACAAAGAGTGGGCTAAGATAGTCTCTGCCTCATTTGGTATCCATTGTGTAAAAACAATAACAGAGCAGCCATATGGATTAAACAAGTTAGGTAACACCACTGTTAGCTTCTGTTAGCTAAAACTACTGTTAGCAAACACTATTGCAAGCTAATGGTATGTTACCTATTGTTAGAAAACACTACTGTCAGTGAACACTACCGTTAGCTACTGTAAAGGAACATTACCGTTAGCTACCCGTAGCTAGTTAGGAAATTAGCAACTACAACAGATCTAAAATTGAAAGTGAGGACAGCTTTACAGTTTTCCTAAAGTTAGGTTTATTTAAGACTTTAGGAAGTTAGGATGGTTGTGTAATACACATTTCCTATCTTGGATTATAGGAACATTGATTTAGGAACTGCTCATCCGTAATGGCATTTTTCCTTAATTTAGGTCCTAAGCATGGTTACCAAACAGTTAAGATAGGATCTGCAAGTTTTCTGCAATAGAGCCCCAGATCCAGACACTGATAACACCCACCTGCATGAAGCAGTCTGTGTGAGTGTGTGTGTAGATGCAGACAGATGCAACCGGTGATAAGAAACCAGACATGATAAGGAGATGAGATTCCACATTACCAAACTGTAACTGAACACAAACTGACCAGTTCTCTCCAGTCTGCCTGTTTTGTTTTTTTTAAAGGACACAGTGAGCAGAGCCTCATCACACAGATATTAAACACATTAATTAGTGTGTCCTCTAGCAGCAGGCTCTCCTCGCTCTCTCTCTTGTGGTTTCTCTGGCAAGCAGTGACAATGTAAATATTGAGTGAGCTCAGGCATCCATATGGCAGCCAGTGATAAAGGACGGAGCGCGTGGGAGACGACGCACATTCTGCCACTGACTTCCATTTCCTGTCTCACTCACCCACCAGGTCTAACTAATTTCACAGATGACCACAGGCCTCTCGCAGAGGAGAAACACTGCACAACCTGTGTGAGCATCGAGTGTGTCACTTACTGGAATAAATTAGGTTTTTAATTCAGTGTTGCAGAGTGAAGCTGATGTAAAAAAAGAAAAAAACGGCCTGATAATCACACAGACTATACCTGCAGAGAGTGGACAACATATATGGCTCTATATAACATGACTTTTTGATGTGATATGCCTTTGTGCTGATGGATTTAGTTAGCCAGGTCTGGATTAGTCATTGGCAGCAACACAATTTTTATGTTTCTATGCGTGAATGAACTGTTTACATGTATTTGTGTCTAAAACTACAGGTTGAGGGTTGAATACAGCATCTTGAATTGAACTGACCTTTCCTAAGGCCCCTTCTGTTCTGCTGAGCTTGGTACCCTGCAGAACCTTGGTCAACTTTCTTTTTTTTTGTTTCCTGTACTTTGATAATTATGTGCTAGATTTGTCTATGTTGAAAAGAAAACCACATTTTGAAGATGGTTAAAAAAATATTGCTGGACCTGTGAAAGCAACATATAGTCACATCTGAAGTTGGCTAATGGTCACAAATAGTTTTGCTAACATTAGCTATCAGATAATAGTAGATAATATCATTAGCTAGCTAAAAATTGATGTAGATTAACAAGCTAGTTAGCTAGAGTTTTGCTACAGAGCCAAACATTAGCTAAATATCTAGCTACCGATTGATGTAAAGAAGCTAGCTGGTAAACTAGCTTCTGTTTTTTTTAACATTAGCTAACTTTAAGATGTGATTATGTGTATCACTTTTACAGGTCCCACAGCAACACCTATTTACTATTGTATAAATGTGGATTTCTTTTCAATATAAACAGGTACAGCACAGGAAACAGGTATCGATCAATCTGTTAATCAGAATCAGAAACATTTTTATTGCCAAGTAGGCTTTCATATATAAGGAATTTGCTGTGGCATGTTGGTGCATGACAACAAACATAGTGATAAAAATATAAAGATTAAGGCAAGTATTGTCAGTTAAAACAGCATAAACAGAAAATAGAGTAGACGATAAATACATAATAAAAAACTTATTTCAGGGTTTGAAATTAACCACTGCATGACAGCCTGTGGCAACAAAAACTTACTCTGTGGCCACCAAATATTCCATGTAGGTGACCCTGTGGCCACCAAATTTTATCCTCATACTGTGAGCCTTCACCAACACAACCTTACAGTTTAACAAGCATCCGGATTCCTTCACGTCCTTTCATTCAACATTCAGTGAAAACAGCAAACAGTACTCGTCGCTGCCCTGCAGGTAAATTGGGGTTACTGAAGTCGGGGTTTACTAAGTCTACTAAAAATGCTAACATGATCCTTGCAGAGGGATCAGAAATACAAAACACTGACTATGAAAAACAAAACAGAATTGTAAATTTAGGAGTGAATGGAAGCAGGAGTTTAAGTGGCCAGAATATGACGCATCTAAGGACAAAATGTAGAGCGGTGTTTGACGCTAGTTTTTCCAGCTAGCCGAGGAGTCTAGCTCATCAGAGTGTTTGTGGTTGTGTTTGTTATTCAAGTATTCAACAAGTAAACAGGGGAACCGCAGTTTATCTGGATCAAAAGCAATATAACGTTTATTTCTCAACTGATTTCAATGAGTCGCCTTTTGATGCAGAAAAACCACGATTTCCTTGTTTGCATGTATTTGTTCACAGGTCAGTCTTGTCCTGACCAGGACACAAGTGACATTAATGCAATGTAGCAACAAGCCTCAGTGTTCGATCTGGTGTCTACTTAAGACTATGGGACTCAAATCCTCTGTAGACATAAACAGCTCATTCTAAGGTAAAAAAAAAAGACACAACAATCATTATTTTCAGGTGATTATATACTGATGAAAACATACATTTCTGGCATATTCTGCCAGTCCAGTGTGTAAGACTTGAGAGGATTTATATCCTTGCAAATCTCACACACTGGATCTTTGAGCAGCAAAGAATTCAAATGTTAAAAGCCACTGAAGTCTAAAACTGACAATACCTACTGATAAAATGGGTGCAAAATATGTGCCACTATAATCAACTTTGTTTTAAATGGTTTGAAGAAAAAACAAAAACGTGAATACTGCTCAAGCACAGGTAAGCTTTCTATTTTTTGGCAAATTCATTAAAATAATTTTGCTACCATATGTGTCTCAACCATAACATCCATATAATGTGTGTTTTGATTAGCATTAGGAAAACTAGGAACAACTTTAAAAACTAAAATGGCTCCTGTGAAACTAAAAAATTTAACATTTTGTCAATTCCGTAAGACGTCACCTCCCTCAGATTTTGCATGTGACGGAGTTGACGTCTACGTTTAATTATAAAAATGAATCATTAGGAGGTTGGCTCGTTACAAGGTTTAATAATCAAGAGTTTGATCTTTTAAAATATATTTTCCCAGTATAACTCAAGAGTGAAAAATCAAAGCCCCCTGAAAATATGGTTTTATCTCACTTCTCAAGAATGAGTGACTTATGAATGTTATACTCCATTTCTGTCACATTCTGACAATAAACCCCCATAAATTCTACACACTGAATGTCTGAGCAGCAGCCCAATAAAATCATTTTTTAAATAAAAAATGCTATTAATTCTCACTTAAAGTTACTAACCACAAAACACCTACCAGAATGATATAGAATTTAGTTACAGAAATAAGAAAATGATGAGCCATTTTGTTTGATTAGGTCACTATAAACTCAGCAGACGCATTACAGCCTCATAGGATGTTATAAAAATATTATCAGACCTGCATCCTGTTAAAATCAGGCTTATTAGGCTTCATATTAACTGACTGTAGCCTATAAAAAGATACATGAGACAAAGTCAATACAGCAGGCCTAAAACAGGCCTACTGCAGGCCCAGAGAGCCTATTTAAAGCCAACAGTGGATCGTTGTGCAGGCTGCGTAATGGACTTCATGAATGGGAAGCATCGGCAGCAGCAGCAGCAGCCTCCTGCTGAATGGCTGACAGCTCCTCCTGGTCCAGAAAGCAGGAGGAGATGAATGGGACCCCGGCTGCATGAGGAGTCACGAGTCGGTGCATTGATTCCGATCATCTCGATCGGGCCCCAACATCACATCACATCCGATCTCATCACATCAGGCCCCCCGAGCCGTCCTGTGACTGACCACACTTTACTCCCTCAAGGCTATTAAAAGGATTATCGGAAAAGCCCCTTTTACACTGCGACCCTCCTCATGTGCAGGCAGCCTCATGCACACACACACTGTGGTCAATATAATAAGAAAAAAGACGAGCCGATCACCAACCAATTGCTCTTGTTCTCTTCCTAAAAAAAACAAAACAAGGATTCATCCCGGAGGCTGACTGTGAGGATGAATCGGGGTTTAACACCAAAACACAGCCTCCTCTCCTGCTCCTCCTCCTCCCGCTCCTCTTCATCAGCACCTGGAGGTTTGTTGCTGCTCTCCTCTTTCTCCTGACACATGAACAGGCTCTGCAAGATGTCTAATCAGACGCGTCAGGATGCTCCAGACGCGCTAAATAAGAAATAAAACGCAGCGGCAGTTGCAGCAGCGGCTCTCACCTCAATGCAGGACTGGTTTCATGGCGCTGGTCTGTGTCCTGGCTCTGCAGTGAAGATGGTGTCTGTCTATTCAGGATCAGACATGGTGATTTATTCCCTCTTCATCTGATCTTCTCCTCCTCCTCCTCCTCCTCTCCGCTTTATACGCGCTCACAGCCGGTCAGCTCTGTCTCCATCTCTCCGCTCGACGCACTGTACTGCTGCTGCTGCTGTACCTTTGGCTCTGCTCTCCACAGACCAATGACAAGTCAGAAAGAGTCAGAATAAAAGGCTACTTCCGATAGATACTTTCAGAATAAAGGTCTCAAGCTGCTGAACAAACGTTTAATGATTTAGGCGGGTGAGATTTTGGGCTCAAAAGCCCATTGCACTTTAGTCAGACAGCTAATTTAATTTTGCAGTGCAATTTAATACGATTTAGGCAGAGAAAACAGAGACGATATTCTGACAGTTCGCTCAGTTTGCTGTGCTGATTTTGATTGAAAGACTCAAACAGAAACAATTTCTTCCACTATTAGAACAAATCTGCTTTCCAGGAATCTTCCTATGTTTCATATCTCATATGAAACCTATCATATGTCTTATCGGTTTTATCTGTTTTATTTGCTTTGATTATATTTATTTAGGTCCTATTTGAATATTGTTTTATGATTTGCTTGTTATGAAGAATATTATTATTAATAACAACAACAACAACAACAACAACAATAATGATAATAATAACAATAACATAAGAGCTTTCAGATTTAACATTACCTTTCAGTTTTATCAGCCATAGTTGACCCTTCCTGTGTCCTTCCTTTTCGCCCTGATCTCCAATAACAGTTCTCACTAGATAGTTAATACATCAGTCATTAGCTAGATTGATGTAGATTATATCTGATAGAAAAAGTAACATTTGATTGCTAGTCTCGCGATACATCGACACCATGTTTACATGCTACCTGGGAGGCTACAGTTGACATTTCAGCTAAAAACATGGTGCAAATGGTGTCTTTTGTGGTTACATTTTTATGTCGTGGCTCACAGGCAGGATGGAGACATTTTGTGTTTGTTTTGTGTTCTTTTTTCTTTTTCTTTTTTTTTTTTTACATTTTATCCATGGTCACCATTCACTGCCATTGTACTGGATTTGGCTGCAACCCTGTTTTCTGCTGAAACTCCAGGATTGTTTTGTGAACTGAATATCTTCACCTCAGCATAGAGGCGAGTACATATTGATGGATTATCATTCTGAGGTGGAATATTGCTTGAAGTACAAACCACTCAACTGTTCTTAAAGCACAGAGCAAAAAGGGGTGAGACTCAGGAAGAAGCAATTATAATGGGCCTCTTGTATCTACCTTTATCATTATTTATTTCAGGGTTTTAGCCAAAAAGCTACCGAACAAACCAAAAGGTGATATTGGTAAATCCTGTGGGCCTGCTGTGTCGAGGGGTTCTGAATCAAAATCCAGTTTTAAGACCTTTAGTTTATACAAACTTTATTTTGCATGGTGTATATATGTAAGCAAAGCTGTGTTTAATCAAATTACCACAAACTGACAAAAAAGTCTAGTTGCCACGAGACTGAATTATCATTTCATCTAAGTTTCAACAATTCAGAGTTGTGAAACTAGGCTACGTTTTACTGTTATTCCAGTGTCAGAGTACTGGTTTATTTCTGGGCCTCTTACTTGTTGTCATGTTTCTGTTTCATTTCAGGGACTAATGACATGAATGAGTTCCCTGGGCCCAGTTGCATGAATGCACTTGGGCCAAGGTTTCCCTTAAATTGTCACCTAAAGATGACTTAGAAAAAAATTAATTGCATAAAATCACCCTAAAGATTTCCTTGTGTGATTTAAGAGAAAACCCTTGAATCTCTGAGTATTTGCCCTATTATGCTACATATTCCTTTATGTGTTGGTAGAAGTTTTATTAATCATTTTCCTCAGAAGTTTTTATGGGACCATAACGATTCCTTAAAAATTAAATAACTGGTGGAAAATCAGACAATCGCTGAATTTATTGTGATTGAAGAGGAGGAGGAGACACCAAGACACATTATTCGGGACAATATAAATTTGACGTTAGCACCAGCAATTTTGTAGCTAGCTACCCAAATATTATCATAACTCTGTCTCATATCTTATCATGAGTTTTTATTGACACCTGCCAGTTTTTGTCAATGTTTGGCTTTCTACTTTCTAGCTGTCACAGTAATATTTTCATATTTCTTCATTACTTTATCTACAGTTTGTTTCACAGTACGTTTTTTCATATTGATTTTGTCAGTTAGCTTCTTGCCACATCCTCTGCACAGTTAAATTTGCTTTGGTTTGTGTGATTGTGTTCTTTCCATATTCTTCAAGACCAACATCATTCTAATCTCCTTTTTCTTTTTGTTGCTCTTTGTTGTCCATTTCGGAGAAGCTAATACAGGCTAACTAAAAGTGTTAGCAAAGCTAGCTAACAACCGACAATAATACTGTATGGTAACATTAAAGAATACTGAGTGAAGCGTAACCGTGGTAACTAATATAACCGCTGTGACAGTCTTAGTTTAAACACTGAGACAAGAAGACAACTGAAGAGACTTCATGCAACACTCCTCCACTAAATAAACCCCTTGGCTTAGGAAAATATTTTGCTTAGAGGACAAACCTAAATTTGAAATTTAAGGTGGTGTCTGCAGGCGGCACTGGGCTTTTGAAACTTACTCAAGCTCATGTGGATGTGACCAAATGAACTGAAAATGCTCTGTGGTCCAGATAAAAACGCTTTATTTCTTAGTTCCTGAAAAGTTGACATTTTTAAAAGAAGCAACATGTGCTCAATTCAGCCTGATTAAGCAACCAGAAAAAATCCTTTCGTTGCACAATACTTAACACTGTGAACGAGTCACTGACTTACTGACTCTGAAGGCTCTTATTTTGAAGGCAAATGCTGTGTGTCTGGCTGAATTGACCTCAGCTTCCTCACTGGGGGGCATGTGCGTGTGTGGTTGTGTGTCTCTGTGTGTGTTTCACTGATCTATTTAACAGCCACCGATGACTGTCCTTAAAGGAGCCACACCCTTTTATTGTTTCAATAACTCGCCATTGACACAGCACTGTGTGTGCGCGCGCGCGCGTGTGCGTGTGTGTGTATTAAAGCGAGAGAGAGAGAGAGAGAGAGAGATACAACCACTTGACACAAACAAACAGGCCTACACAGTTCCACTGAAGACACAAACCTATCTGACCTGTTTGGAGTTTTGGGGTCACTCCCACTCCCACACACACACACACACACACGCACCTACACACACACACACACACACACACACACACACACACACAGTGGCAGTCTTGACTGAATGAATGACCCCCAGTCAGCCTCCTTGTGTGTTTTCTCTCTAACATTGTTTCTTTCACACTGTCTGATGTCTCACACATACAAACAGTCGTGCAACTGTGTTGCACAAACAAGGGTTAATTTAGTCTAAGATTAGTTCTAACCAGTGTTTAGCAAAACTAGGTTTAAAATTACTTAATTCAGATTTAAAATTAAGCAGAGCTCTGTTGCACAATTAAAAACTAATCTCTGTAGTAAAGCCAAGTTTATTAATTAAAACCTAATTTAAATAGCATTAAATCAGCTCTTGATTACCCAAATTAAAATGGAAAAATAAATAAATAATAAACTGAGTGCTGTCAGGAACTAGTTGTTACAAAAAATGTAGGGAAACTCAGTGTTTCTTAACAAAACACTACATTGTTTGGTAGCTTGCTAAAAGGATTACAAGCTAAAAAGTTAATAAAAGGCTGTTAGTCCTCTGCAGTGGCCGCTGGTTCGACTCCTGCCTTCGGCCCTTTACTGCATGTCATCCCCTCTCTCTCTGCCCCCTTTCCTGTCTATCTTCAGCTGTCCTATAAATAAAGGCACAAAAGCCCAAAAAATATAACTTTAAAAAAAAAAAAAAAGTTAATAAAACGTTACATCTTTTGAAGCTAGCTTAAACATTAACAAGCTAAAAAGCAAACAAAGTATTACATTTGCTAGCTAATTAAAAAGATAGTTAGCACTAGCTCAGTTAACTTACTCATGATGCCTCAGCAGATAGATCTTTTTTCTCCTCCTTTGAGAAAACTTGTTTTCTGAATTAACTGAGTAATGGAGCCAAGTAATAGAAGATTGAAAAAATAGCACAGTAAGGAAAAAGGGGTAACAGGACTGAGGGGAAACCTGGGGACTAAAATGTGTATTTTAACCAAAATATTATGATTTTTCAATGAAAAAAAAGGTGTTTTATGTCTACACTGGAAATAGAGTCACACAATATATAAAATGGGTAATGTTATATTTTTTTAAAGTGTTATAGGTATTTCTTTAAATTAAGTTCTTCAAATCACCAGTAGGACAAAGTGCAGGACACTTTGCATGATATTATAATGTATTATACAGATAATGTTCATGCATATTTATGCATATAATGTCCTGGGAACAGAAAAGGCACAGATTAAGCTGAGTGGCCTATTGAGATTATGGTGGCAGTGACTATATGATAATAGTTATTAATATGGGTTTTACTGTTCTTATTGTTTTATTTTACTTTTATTATTTATTGCATTTTAAATTTGTAACCTCTTTTTTCTCTCTATTATTTTGTCATTTTCTTTTTACTTCACTGAGGATACTTAAATTTGATCAATGACATGCACAGCAGGGTTCAGGTCTCAGGCTGGCACCGTTACACACATGTTGTTTGGCCAAATGAGACTGATCACGTGGCTCGTGGTGTTTATAACTCAGTGTGTGACTCTAGCGTAGCACACCTTCACTACTAATCCTCTCTGAGAGGATTGACTCTGTGGCTTCATGGTGCGGCCGAGGGCTAAAATAATAACCTGGTCGGGCTGCAGACAGGTGGTGGTGGGAGAGGATGAGCCGCTCCACAAGGTCAGCAGCATCTAATCTGAGAGTTTCAGTCAGAGCTCCCACACTGTGTGATCTTGTTTTGCAAACTCTGTTTCTCAGCTGTTAAGCAGCTCTAACTGATCCATGTAATGATTAGCAGGAGACGAATGATTAAACAAAAGCATGTGATTGAAATGTTGCCAGTTGTGCTCTGCTCTCTGTACTGAAGTGTCTTCAAAGAGGCAGCTCAGGGATTCACAAACCTTTTAATGTAAAACAGATCATCTTCAGAGCAGAGATCCCACTGTCTGATTAATGTGGTCCAAAGAAATATGAAAGATGTTTACTGTTTTGTGTAACTGTCTACACTATAACAAATATTGATAAATAATTTACAATAACTAACTATTTCCTGTTACTAACATTTTTCTGTAAACCCCCTTTTAACCTTCTCAACAACTCATGCTGTTCTTTGGACATCACGCTGGGAACCCACTGTATTTCCATATAAATCTAAGCAGGCTGTATATTATGTACATGTACATTAAGTACAAAACCAGACACTGTAAAACATCATTAATGAATCTGGTGGATTCAACTAACCTTTTCACATTTATGTAAATATACATGTTTCATTATTCAAGAATTAAACTTAAAATTCCCAGTATTTATTTTCTGAACTTATCACCTGTTTTTCTGAGTTGAAGTCTTTTGACTTGAAATGATGAGTTGAATGAACGCACTGTACAGAGTTAAATCAATCCATTTAAATAAGTTTCTCAATAAACATGATCAGCAGCGGAGCAGTTTCGCAAACTGTCAACAATAATCATACACAGTAAATGGATAAGTAAATAGTAAATCAGAATAATAAATCATCAGTGTCAAACTGTTTTTCATGGTGGAATGAATGAAACATGTAGGAAGGAGGTACAATAGAGGAACAATTTCTTTTTGAGGACTTAAAGAATAAAAGCTTTGAATTATATATGTATGGTGTCACACTGTTGTGTTGTGATTGGTAGGACTATTTATCTAAATAAAAAAGAAAAACAATAAATAAACAAAGATACTGTACAGTAAATTAAAGCTATTCTGACATGTTGCATTCAAGATTCACGCCTGTTTTTTGGGGAAGATTCTGCATGATTTACCTTTAAATAAAATATCTCAGAATAACAACTACTCCTTCCTCAGTGAAAAATCCAGAATCTATGAATATGTAACTACTTTCTACAGTTTCTACAGTTTAACTACATCACGTGTGTACACAAATATTACAGAATAAAACAGTACAATCTGTTTGGAGAGATGATGATGAATGAAGTGAGGACTGTTTTTATTATCAGTGATGACGACAGAAACATTTAAGCTCATTATTCTCAAACCAGACCCAGACTGGAGCGAGGAGCTGCTTAATGAAACAAAAAGAGACCTCTGGGCAGGGCGAGGGCTCGCTCTGCGTCTCCCTCCAGAGACCCTCGCTTCTTATTGATCCTCACACACATCCTGCCGGAAGGATGAATCGACAGGAGCCTCGAGGGGGCAGGGGCCGCCTCAACCTCCTGGTCATCCACAGACGCGTCACTGTCTCTCCCACATCACCTCTGGTTTACTCCCTTTTATTTCTGCATCTGAATCCCTTTTTTCAGCCGTCCACTTCTCACATTGTGCCCTCTTAATTCCTCCCATCTCACCTCTAAAGGTCACAGAGAAACTTTCCTCTGTGCAGACGTACTGTACAGTTCGATGGCAGAGCAGGAACCCACAACATAACACTGCACACAAACAACACAGCGGGCATCATTGATCAGAAGTTTAAATATACACCTCATTTAGACCTCAGAGAGGTGAGACAGAGGAGGGGAGGAGGGAGCTGGAAGACAAAAGAGAGAGAGAGAGAAAAAAACAGAGATGCTTTTGAGCTGATTTCCTGTGAAAGCATCTAAAGTGGTTGGGATGGAGATTGGTCTCCTGAGGCTGTTTGAGGATCAATGTGTCAGCAGGCTTTAATAAGAAACTGCCCTCCACTGTTTCCTGACCAGGAAAACACCACTACAGGGCTGAAGTACACTGAAAACTCTGAAGACGATGTGGTATTCAAGGGAGGCACCTAAATTTGACTGTGTAATTCAGCAAAACACAAATAATGAAAAGGAAACAGTTATTTATTTGCTCCAAAGTTGCTTGTTATTACTTGGATGTAATGCAGGACTAGTTTTTACTTTTATCTAAGAAGATTTTAACACAAGTAATTAAAATTAATAAATAAACAGAACTTCCTCTGCACAGTCAGTATGAGGGATCAGGTGCTGATTGGTCGCAGGAACATCTCAGGCTAAAATATCAACACAAACCACATCACACTGAGCTGACTTTACTGTGAATTTATTTAGTTTTGCTCGTGGCTTCCTCAGGTAGGTCTTCATTACTCTCTCTTGAAACAAAAGCGAGGTTTGAGGATGACAAACGGTCCAAACTTGGTCTAGAGGGACAGAAATAGGACCTGTAGTCTATTTTTTAAGATTTTTAACATTTCCTATTCAGTTGGTTGTAAAATGGTTTGAGGTTAAAGCGATATTCCACTTTGTGAGAATAAGCCACTCAGTATGTACTCACCACTATGTCAATGTGATGATGGGTGAAGGTCTTCAGTTCACAAAACAATCCTGGAGTTTTAGGAGAAACAGGGTAGCAGCCTCATCCAGTACAATGGCAGTGAATGGTGACTACGGATAAAACATTAAAAAAAAGAACACAAAACAAACACAAAATGTCTCCATCCTGCTTGTGTGGTGTAATCCAAGTGTCCGCGAGCCGCGACATTAAAAATTAACCGCAAAAGACGCCATTTACGCCATGTTTTGAGCACAAATGTAAACTGCAGCATGTAGCCGGTAGGATGTAAACATGGCGTCGATCTCGCGAGACTTACGCGCATGCGTCCATTAAGATATATACGAAGTCTCGCGTCACCATGGTCACCATTCACTGCCATTGTACTGGATGAGGCTGCTACCCTGTTTTCTGCTCAAACTCCAGGATTGTTTTGTGAACTGAAGACCTTCACCCATCATCACATCGGCATAGTGGTGAGTACATACTGAATGGGTTATCATGTAAAGTGGAGTATCCTTTTAAATTATATATAAAATGTGTAATTCTTGAATCTTTGTATGTTTTTGATTAATGTAA
>JAJHUR010136545.1:0-11473 GCA_027495735.1 Lutjanus campechanus
GACTGTGCCAAATCAGAGGAAAAAATTACCTGTTAACAGACATGTAAAATTTTAATCTCTTCAGAGGGAGAAGCCACCTGCTCTCCCCCTGTAGTGGCCAACTCTGTGAGCAGTGGTGGAGCTGTTTCTGCGTACCGGGTGGGAGACAGCATGACCTTCATCTGCAGTCAGGGTTTCCAGCTGGATGGAGCTCAGAAGATCACCTGTGGTCCCGGTGGCCAGTGGCAGCCTCAACCCCCACGGTGCCTGCCTTCACCTGAGAGAGCAACTGTGTCACCTGAGAGAGCAACTGTGTCACCTGAGAGAGCAACTGTGTCACCTGAGAAATCCATTCGGTTACCTGATAAACAAGGTGAGTTAATCAAACTGTCATTATCTCAGTTTAAAAACAAACCTCAGACCAGCTCCTTTTAATAAACTGACACTTTGCTCTCTGGACATTCTCCAGCAGGTGGATGTGGCGTGCCAAAAACCACCAGTACCTCCAACGCAAACCTTGCTGACAAATACATCACCAAGACTTCTTTTGCTTCTGGTGAGAGAGTCTATTACGTGTGTGATGTTGGATACATTCATGCAGGAGGCAGCAGATATCGCATGTGTAAAGACGGAACGTGGACACCATTGCATTTCAGATGTGAACGTAAGAACCTTTATAATACCTCACAGTCGAGCCTTTTTGTTTAAATGCTTTTCCATATTACTGCAGATCTTATGTCTATTCTTCGTGCTCTGTATCAAGTGTCATATCATTATAGAAACTGGTATAGAGCACAATTTGTGGCTGGAAGTTATTGCTCTTTTAAAGGTTGATTCCAGTGTTTTTGTATGTTATATGGAGTCAGATCAGTCTCATTATTATTGAACACATTCAGGATTCAAAGATGAATTCAATGATTGATATATAAATGACTCTCTCCACATAAATGTTTTTCAATGCACACAAAAATAATTATATTTGCAAACTGCACAGATGTAATACAATCCAATCTATGCTTATGTGATTGGCAGCAGTGGAAGAAGCCGTCTGATTGGCTACAGATAATTCCTTGTTGAAAATAATGCATTTAAATTAAACCATGGCAGGGGAGTCTAAGAAAAAAAACATACAAATGCAGTGAAGTTCACGAATGACAAGCAGTTCCAATTTCATCATTCATTACAGCATCCAAATACATTTAATTTCCACTATATTTAAAACAAGTATTTTGTGTTTGTACATCAAATACATTTGTGTATCTTATACCTGGGTTTGCTTTACATTTGTACAACTACTTTAGTGTGCATTGACAAATATTATGTGGAGTAATGTTTTACTACTGCTAACCATTTTCCATAGCATGCTGTAGTGATTCAGCTTTTATAATAACATGATTAAATGCTTGCTTTCTTCCCAGCAGCCAGTAATTTTCAAATTTAAATTAAGGACACTTTCTATCAGGGCTTAAATTCCTCATACGTAATCATCACAGAGGGCAACATGCCTGCTTTTATGTGGTAGTAGTCATTTATCCTTTTAAGTTGCATTACAAAAACAATTTAAAAAAATCATTGTAATGGATTACCCAACTCTAGCAAAATCAGGTCTCCAGTGGTGGAAGAAATACTCAAACATGTATTCAGTCTTGGAGTAACAGTATTAAATAATCTGGATACAAAAAGCAACTATTCTGTTACAGATGTAATCGGATTGCAGCTACATTTAGTAAAGATGGGGATTATTAGATTGCAACTTTAAAATAAGAATGATGTACTACTTTACACAGCGCAGACACAGTTGCATAGTAGCAGAATTTTCATACTCTTACTTGTGGAAGAAAGACAAACCAGTGAGACGTATATTTTCCAACCGTTTCCCTCATCTATTACTGCTGAAGTATACTTGATCTGTAGTAAATGCAAAAACACCAGCATGGCCCTTTGAAGTAGAGGACTTGTTTACAGTCCTGACAGTTTTACTGTATTGTCTCTGTTTATTCACTGCATATAAGAAATATTTTACAAGGTCATAATGAGCTGTTAAACTTTTTTTCTCCTCTTTCATCCTCAAAGGAAGGTCCTGCGGCTCTGCAGGAGAGATTGCAAATGGTCAGTTTGAATATACTGGAGTTGAGTTTGGAGACACCGCTGAAGCTGTCTGTTATGAAGGGTAAGGAAATATTACACAGTTATTCTTCACACTTCAGATTTAGCATTCTCATCACTGAAAATGTGACTTTTCATTTTTTATCAGACATCGTCTTGTGGGACGGGCAACCAGAACCTGCATGAGTGAAGGCTGGGACGGACGTGTTCCTACATGTGAACGTACGATGAATCAGATCATGTAACGACATTTATTAGGTGGCCTTCAATTACCCTTCTTTTTTTTTAGCTGTGCCAACACTGCTGTGTCTCTTCCAGCTGTGGGGTGTGAAGCGCCTCCAGAAGTGCCAAACGCAGAGATGAGAGGCCATCAGGAGCCACCTTACACATTCAGGAGTGCTGTTGTCTATCAGTGTCGTGTGGGATCGCTTCAAGGAGCCAGGGAAATTTGGTGTACCAAAGATGGGACATGGAGTGCTCCTCCTCCTACATGCAAAGGTCCAAAATACTATTAGCAACACAGCATTTTTTAAAACTTTGTATGAAACTTTGTCCCTTTTTTGATATGAATCGACTAAAGCGGATTTTCTTTTTCCCCCTCACAGAAATAATGTGCCGGTCTCCAAGATCGTATGGCACCTACTGGGCAGGAGCTCAGAGTCTGTATCAGTACAGGGACACCATATCGATCGAGTGTTACCCAGGTTTAGAGAGGTTTGGCCCCAGAGTTGTTACCTGTAATAGTGACGGCCAGTGGTACCCTGGACTCCCCACATGTAGGCCTGTACGCCAACGTAAGTAATCAATTCTTTGTTGTATATCTGTCTATCAATTTAGAGTTTGGGATTTTAGAAGTGGGTTTGTATGATGGTACTTATCATAGTCGGTGTATTACCTACAGTAGATGGTGGTCGTCATGCCCCCAGTTTGGAGAAACAATGTAGCTTCCTACACTAGGAAGCTACATTAAGTGCTGCTGTGGACAGGGTCAGCAGAGAAACTTTTCTTTTTTTTGGTGGCTAAAATACATTTAAGAGCATGCTTTATCTAGAATATTTTCACCCCTTTATCTTGCTGTCAGACATCCCTTTCCAGCAGGAAATTGCTGTCGTATACTCCCTCTCTCCAAAGCAACTCCTGTGTTCTGTGAGGTAAAATGACTTTTGTCGAAGGAGTCTGGTTGCTTTGGAGAAAGAGAGATTTGGCTTATAGTACAGAGTGTCCACAGCAGACACTGCTTAGCTTCCCACACAAGTGTTTCTTTTATATAGTTTTCATCTTATGTCGTGTGATATACAACAAATACACCAAGAAATCATCTTTTCTGTGTTATTGGCACATACAGCTAAGCTGAAATCTGTCATTATGTTTAGAAGGTGGTGTGCAATGATACAATATAAAAGAAATTAATTAATATTTCCCCTCAAATGTATTAAAACTAAAATAACAAGCCTGTTTTGAAAATGTAAGGAGGAGAAAGTACAGATATCTAGTATTTGTGCTTGGTGTATCACCTACAGTAGATGACAGCTGACACGCTCAGTTGAGAGGTTTGAATTAAGAGTATGGATGAATACTTCAAATAACTCAAATTCAAAAACCTGAACTACCCCTTAACAACACTTTTAAAATCATGATTTACCACCTTTTTATTTCAGTACATCGCTCTGCATACTGGGGGAAGTAATATGCTATCTGAAATATGACACTACAACATTCAAGCCATCCTGGTTAAACCGTTCACCAGCAGTCAGTGGATGGAAATGATGGTCTGTACTACAAGCTACACAATGTCTTCCTGCTAAAATAAAATTCTTTTTTTAATGCACCTTTATATTGCAATAATGATGATTATATTTTCGTATTTGCTAAAAACTTGTATAAACTCATTATGCAGACATTAAAATGTGTTTGAAATGAAGCTGAAGTACAGTATGTTTATTTCGATAAGTGTTTTGGGCAGTAACAAGTACAAACTTGTTTCATTCACCTCTGTACATAGATTTTTTTTTTTGTTTTTTTTTTTTTTTTTTTTACAGTTGATAATGTTATGTGTATCATCTCTATAGACTAAACGGTGAGTGAGCATTTCATGAACAAACAAGCTACAAGAAAATAAGAACACCAATTCCATTCATTTAAAAAGACAATACAAAATCCAGACATTTCTTTACATGAGCATTAACAATTCAAGTGCAAATATCATTATCAACTCTATGATACATCATAGCAAACTCTCGTTAAAAGGCAACAATTCAAAAAAAAACAAAAAAACAAAAAACTTAGCAGGTTGCAGGAAAGAAGCTGAATCTGGTTGGAGGGAGAATTTTGGGGCCAAGTGATCTGCTGAGATGCTGCCTGTTGGTATCATGGAGATATTTGAGACTAATGTACACAATCTGTGACTGAAGTTAGTGAGATGTGTATGCAGGAATTTCCTCCCGGCTTGGCCCAGCATCGCCCTCAACTTTGACAACGTGGTCGAAATCCCTTTAAGTCATCCTAAAGTTTAGGTACTTAAATACCATTTGGTACATATCTCACTTAATTTTATTTACGTGGATGGGGACAAAACATTGTCCCAGAAAATTCATTAGATATTCGAGAGCAGGCATCACCTCATTTTTTATTTATTATTTAGAGGGTTGAATATACAGGTTAAGGGGTTGGGATTATAATTGTACCAATTTGACTACGGTGGTGGTTATGACTTTAAAGGAATAGTGCCTAATTTTTGGAAAATACTTATTCACTTTCTTGTCGACCGCTCTTCCTGAAGTTCTGTCATCACGGAGGTTGCCAGGCAACAAGCGGAAACTCCAGGAAGTCGCTGCGCCTGGCCAAGAAATAGTGCAACACATAACCCCTTGTAAAATGGAAACATGCTTTTATACTGATAACGCATTGCATCTCGTTTGTTTAAATTGAGCAGTAGAGGTACCTTTGGACAGAGCCATGCTAGCAGTTCCCTTCCCCTGGTTTCCAGTCTTTGTGCTAAGCTAACCGGCTGTAGCTTCATATTTACTGTAAAGACATGAGTGGTATCGATCCTCTCAAGGCCACATTCACACTGCAAGTCTTGGTGCTCAATTCTGATTCATTGCTGATTCATTCAAAATTTCATGATGTCAAGGGCCACTTCAACTAAATCTGTCAGCGCCTCTCCTCAAAAGTTTTGAAACCAGAAACTTGAGGTGAGCGAGTGACGTAAAAGTTGCACGAATTGCCATATGACTGTACACGCTGAGGTTACACTGCAAAAAAGATCAGACTTGTATCTGATTTAGGACCACATGAAAGTGATCCTACTGAAATCACATTCCAGGTGTTCCAACTGTCATGAACATAAAGCTGATTTTTTTTGTCACTTCGTCTGCAGTGTGACTGTAGCCTAACTGTCGACTAGAATAATGATTCAGTCTAACTCGCGACAAGAAAGTAAATAAGCACATTTCCTGAAGATTTGAACTATTCCTTAAGCTATTTGGCAGGTCCTAACATGAAGTGAAGCATTAGATATTTTTACAAACTTATTTTACCCTGTTTTGGTTTTGAAATTACAAAGAATATTTTCTACACACAATACTCCTAGTTTTTATTACATTTTTTTTTGCCAATATCTTAGTATTTCTCTAAATAAGAGAAACCTACGGAGGCAAGTGAGGGGGGGAAACTTCTGGTGATCTATTTTCGAAATCTGATCTAAAACAGTTTTGTCTCCTGTGCTTATGACTTAAAAGGTGAAAAAAGGTTTTTGCCAACAGATTTTAAGTTCCTTAGTTATCAGAATAATTGTTCTGTTATACTTGGCAGGCTGAAGTGCAACACTAGCCCATGTTTTAAATGGGACTAGAAGCATTCATGTTTTCTTCCAGGAGAGTTTGAATTTCTCCATGGGCATGACAGTAATGTTATGCAGCTTGCTAACACACAATACGAACTCTCTATTCATGGAGAAATTAAAACACCCCAAACACTTAAAAATGATACTGATGAGCCATTTCACCTGCCAATCTTGTCATGTTGTCAGATGGAAAGAAAGTAAGAAAATTGATCCTGAAGTTTTTCCCCCCTTTTCTTTTCAGATTTAAAAAAAAAAAAATTAAGGAACTCGGATTATCCTGGCAAAACATTTTTTCAAGCCATGAACAGGTGAGAGAACCATTTAGATCAGAATTAAATAATCTTTCTGTCTCACTTGCCTCTTCGTGCTTCCATGGTGATGGATAAATATTTAATACGTGTCTCAACAAGACTGCTGCGTACAAACAGATTTCACAAGCTTTGTTGGGGGTCACAGTGGGGGTGTAACCAAAATTTAAGGTGTGTTTTCATTCATTGCACTTTGTACTACAAAAGGTAGAATGACGTGTTCTAAATTTTAGTGCACAATACAAAGTGACCCACCTTATTTCAGGCGGTCTTTGGAAGAGCTGTCTTCATTGGGACAGAACAAAATGTGAGTTTGAAGGGGGGTGGGGGTGTCTTTGGATTTGAGATGGGTGGGACATCAAGGGACAGCAAGTGATTTTTATTTGGGGAGGTGGTTGGGGGGGGCGGTCCTGCATAAAGAAAATTAGGATCAAAGTATTCAACCCTCGTCTAATTTATTTTCATTATTTACAAGATTGAAATAAAAACACGATAAAACTGGTCGTCCACAGACAGGCGATGTGAGATTATCAACTTACTGTGTGTACAGAACTAAAGTATTTCAGATGTGGAGCTTCCTTTTTTTGTTTTAAAACCTAAAGACTATTAGTGTGTCGAGTACATCAGAAAGACAATATGAGATTGAAGAATTAAAGTGACCTTTAAAAAGAAGCAGCAAACATAATGTCCCTCAAAGACATTTCTCTCTATCTCTCTCTCAGAGACATGTTCCACTAGACATCACATTATCTCATTTCTGTGGCTCTCACAATTATTAGTTTGTTATTCATCTCCCAAATGTCCACTATGTTCCTGGAATGATAAACCACAACTTTTGTATTTGCTTTTTAAAAAAAAAAAAATAAAGAAGAGCAACAGAAATAATCTGAAGGTTGGAAAACGTCGGTACAGTCTAGACAGACGGAACAAAACATAGATTAACTGTTTTAACAGTAAAACCCTTGGAAACGGCTCTAAGAGCTCAAATATAGTAAGGCTTTGAATGACGCGGAACGCAGCTGCGACATGAATTTAACAACTGCTCCTCCTCGAGGACAGCACACAGACGCTGAAGATGGAACCAGGGTTACACAGTACTTACACAACACTTAAACAGTCGTACTTAATGGTAGGAGTCAGACTGCTCATTTAAGCAAATACAACAACAAGCTCAGACTGCGCACACGAAATGTCACTCCTACTGTCTGAAAAAGGGCGTTTCTATTGTTTTTTTTTTTGTGGTTTCGTTGCACACCACAATAGAAACCAAACCCGCTCACGTACTCTACATCCCCACTAAATGCTTGAGCGCGGGATCGCAGACCTGTGCTGGATGGAAACTTGACAAAAAACCTAAAACACAAATGATTTTCAGTATTTCTCAGGTCTGCATAGTGTTTATTGTCAAAGCCTATGGAAAATAAGAGAGGGTAAACATACTGGTATGTCTTAAGTCCTGTCAGAGTTGCGGGTCTCTAAAGGTGGAGGGGGATGTCGGGGAGGGAGAGGGGGGGTCACGATCCGGTGCTTCAGCAGCTCAGTGTCGTTTTTACTTGTAAGGTCGCAGGAAAGCGGAGACTTTGCTGCTTATGAGACGTATGAAGGAGCGGGGAAGCATCTCGTTGGACTCCCGAGTGGTGTACTTAAAGTAGTTGTTTGGGTGAGCCAGCACATCAAAAAGAGTCTTAATCAGTTTTTTATCCTGTAGGGAAGAACACACACACACACATATTTTCATCCTTAAGTGTTCGAATTACGTCTGAAGCTCTGACGCAAGGCTGGAGAATAAATTGCTCACCCACCACATGACAACATTAACAAATCTTTTCAATATTTACGTAATGTCTGACTCAGGACTTTTACAGTTAGTGATGCCTTTTTGTTTAGCCAAACAACAACTCATTGCTTAACCTCTCCTGGGTGGCACCAACAATAAATCAAGTAAAAGAAGAAGTAAATCTGCTCACCTTGAGGATTTCTTGGTGGTTTTCTGAGGCGTAGAGTCTTCCATCTCGCACTATGTCCTCTACGAGCTGTTCGTAGTCCTCTGGATTCAGGAAAACAACACAAAACACAATTACTGCAAGTCACTTCATGAAACGCTGACAAAAGGCCAAAACAAGTTAGGTGGTGGAAATAATATTAATACACAAGAAACTCCCTAATCGGGGTTTAGTTTGTTATTACCTACAGTATGAGAGGTTTCAGATGATTAAATGTAAAAGCTCCTTTGTGATATTATAAGGTCAGTCCACCCAAATACATATTTCTTCACTCAGCTCTAAGTCCAGCAGTACATAGTTTTGGTTTAATATTCCCTGGTTTTGAGACATCCAGCCAAGATTTCTACCTCCTCTATATGATGGAAATGGATATAATTTGTCTGTGGTGCTCACAGTACTGAAAGATTACTCAGAAATTATGAGGTAGAGTTCAAAAGTTGTTTATTCCTACTTCAAAGTGGCATTATCATTCCTGCTGCTGTCACAATGACAACAGCATCGCTTTCTGTTTTCCTCAGAGCCAAGCTCTGTCAACAAATGATCAATTTAGAAATAAGAGAAAATAAAGACGCATGTTTGCTGAAAAAGTAAATTGAAATTGTCACAATTTTGTATTGAATTTGGGAACAGGCAAAAGTTATTGTAAGGATATGCATCGCATAGAAAAAACAGTTTGATTAATGTTTGTTTTGCAACGGGGGTCGGCGTCCGGGAGGAGGAGGGAGTAATGTTGGAAGAAAGCAGAGGAAGAATTAGTTAATTAATTTAGTCTATAATCATTTTCTAGATAATTTCATGCCCGGTGGCACACAGAATGACATAATGAAAAAGGTTTATATGGAACCAATCTAAAAGCGGAATGTGTCGTTCTATAGCAATAACACTGTGCAATCAACATTTACTTAATAATAAAGCTGCAACTAACGATTATTTTCATTATTGATTATTCTGTTGATCATTTTCTTGATTAGTCGATTAGTTTTGTCCATACAATGTCACATAATGGTGAAAGGTGTTGATCAGTGTTTCCCAAAGCCAATGGGGTGATGTCCTCAAATGTCTTATTTTGTCCACAACCCAAAGATATTCAGTTTACTGTCATAGAGAAGTAAAGATAACTATAGCTCTACTGCCCAATAAGTTAGAGCCAGAAAAAAGAGAGATTTATTACATCAGTATATATACAGTATGTCAATAATTGACAAGAAATTGCAAGACAGATTTCTCTGAAAGAATTAAACTGTTGCAGTTACATAGTTTGTCCAGCAGAGGGCACTGACAAGTTTATTTTTCAGCTGTAAAATGTAGATCTGAGTATATTTCTGACCTGATCCCAGCCTGAGTGCAGCCTGACACCTGGTAGGTCTGTATTAATAATTCTCAAGTTGCCAACAACCAGAGGAGAGCAGGCAAACCAGCTCTTTATCTTCATTTAAATCTTCCAAAAAATAAATTTTAGTACTGCATTTTGCAACTGTTTTTTGTGTGCACCTACTGCATTTGTTCTCTACTTCATTTATTAAATTCCTCCTTATTTTAACCGTAATTATTTGTATTTTTTAAACTGTATGTCCTATCTTTTTTTTAACACATAACATTGTACAGTACATACAAATATTTATATTCATTCATGTAAATATATATACAGACAAAATACGTTAACACTAATGATGTAAAACATAAATTGTGAACATAAATTGAGAGTAAGTAAAAGAAAGAAGGGAAAAAAATTACAATAGTCATAGCAAATGTTTATTTATAATGTACACTTGACCTCTATTCTATTGTTTGTGGTTGTCAGGCCATGTAGTCTGTAAGGTGTATATTCAAAATAGATTTTACAAATGGGAAATACGTTTTGCAAAATCTGTCCATTTCAAAAGGCATATTACAGTACTGACTTTATAAGTGTGTAACAACCTTCAACTTACATAGTGTAATTATTTGTATTTTACATGTATTTTGCACTATATGTATCTGTATCTGATCATTTTATTACTTTCGTGAAGCAGTTAGTAACTGGCATTTTAAAGGTGCTATTGCCTAGAAAATAGTTATTGTATTCTTACATATTTTAGTCACAACTCTTTAATAAGACTCATTTTAGGGATCATAATCGAAAATGTTTATTATGAGTTTTTGTAAAAAAAAAAACAAAAAAAACAAAGACAATTGGCCGATATATGGATATCAAATTTTTAAAACCTCATGTATTGATATTTGTAGTCAGTATCAGTCAAGCTAAGTTATGAGCAGCACAACAAAAATCTGCTCTACCATATTGGGGTGGAGGAGGATATCTCAGAGATGGTTATCTCAAAAGCTGGACAAATGAAAGCAAAAGTATTTGCATGGTTAATTAACACTAGGGGTAAGCGAGAAATAAATTACTGAGTCACAGTTTCTCAGTCATGATAGTTCATAGTGAAAGCCAGCCTACGTGATAAATGAGCTACATACCATCATAAGTAACGTAGGGGATCTGGAAGCCCCGGGCGCTGTTGGCCTCGTTGGACTTGAAGTTAATCCAGAGACGTCTGGAGCGAGCTGTGAAGGCGATTGGCCGCTCGTACGTCTGACACGTCTCGTAGGTAGTGATGGATGTGGCCGACCCTGGCAGGGGCACAGAGAGGACAATGGTGACTAATCAGTTTCAAGAACTGCTCCTTGTATGGTAAAATTATTTATAGTATAAACACCAAATTCCAGTGAACCAGCAGCCGGAAAGAGACACACTCACAGTTCTTCCTCATGACCAACACATCTCCACACTCATCCTCTGAGGGCAGGAAAATCTCTGGCACCACGATTAGGATCTTGCGCTTGCTGGGCGGGTTGATGTTCCAGATACACTCCACATTAGCAGGGTAATTACCGGGATAGTTAGGTGACTCAATGTAACCCATGAATTCGCCCATCTCACCACCACATTGCCTGTCTAGACGTACGCAGAGAAAACAAATTAGCTTCCAGCCTCATGGTTAAGAGATCAGAAAACACAAAACAGTCATTATCATACTCACTTTTGCACTGCGAGACACTCGTGGCACCATCGAAATCTGTGGTGGTGTTGCCGGGGCAGGAGATGCAGTAGTTCTGTCTAAACTCTGTCTGATACGTCCCCACCGGGCAGCGGATACACCGGTGGACTGTGGTGTTGTAGTAATGACCTGGAGAACACTGAACTGCAAGGTAGGAATGAAGATGCACATCAAGTGGGGAAAGTTTTACAG
>JAJHUR010136546.1:0-15516 GCA_027495735.1 Lutjanus campechanus
ACACAGAAATTAATCATACACTGTATCTAACATAAAGGCACACCTCAAAGTAATCACATTACTTCTGTAGTATCAAATGATGTTACTGAAGGTTTTTTGTTTTGTATATGATTCAAATTCTTTTAGATGTGGGGTGGATCTAGAATGATGGATCTAGATGTCTGATGAAGGGCTGGTGCCCAAAATGTTACACGTGGTGATACCATTAAAATAATCCTCAAAGGAGCAGTTTCTGGTGTGTGGACTTATGTTTTTGTACTTTTGTATCTGCTCTTTAGTCCAGCACCCAACACTTATCGTTTTTGGATGTGCGTGCTGTTTTTTGTATCTTCAGTTTGGATCTAGAGGGGTGGCATGGGATGGCAGCTGCCACCCAAATGATGCCTAGTTTTGGACAATAATAAATACCATGTATTTTATAAGTTGAGGCTGGTTGAAAATTTACGAGAGTGAAATTCCAATGTCTGAGTGCAGCAAGAGTGGACAGATTCTTAGGTTTCCATTTCACTCAGCTTCACTAGCTGTCCCTGTAGCAGGCATCATCTTATCTATCTGTCAAATGTACCATACTAATTTAGGTTTAAAGTTTTAAAACAGTGCGTTAAAAACATAAATTAACGTATATAATTTAATAATATGTTCTGGCTGCATGTTGGGCAAAATAATGGACTTATATTTAATGAAAAAAATGGAAAAATGTCTAAAGATTTTAAAATAAAACGGTTTATTTAGTTCTATTGCCACCTTTATATTCAAATACTAATACGTTTGATTGTGATTAAATTGATATATATACTATTGTCATAGTTTGTGCGTGCTAATATTTAACCAGTAAGCTAAAGATAAAATGAATGTAAGTTTAAATTTGTAGTAATCTAAACTTTAGACAGCAGGAGACAAGGACTGTACGTCCAAAAAGTAACATTCATACATCATTTTTTAAAATTTTTTTTTAGAAACTTCTGCCAAGGTGAAGTGATCCTGCTCTTTTTCACCAGGCAGAATCCTACTGAGCATGTGCAGAATAAGTATCATCACATTAGCTTGTTTCCCGATGGAGGAGCTAAGTATGTTACATTTGTCCCCTGTTACAGTTTGCCCCCGGTCTCCCCTACATATGACTTATAGAATAAACCAATCGAAGCGGAAATGAATTTGAATTTTTGTTTAGGTGTTCTATAGCTCTGTGTCTTAGCCAGGTATCAGCAGCTGATCGTCATTAATTTGCTTCTTTTTTTTAAAATCACATCTCAGCATGAGTCTTACACACACACATAAACTCACACACACACGTCGGCATGCTCCCTGGCATGCCTAACTAACCTGTATTTCCCCTCCTGGCAGATCCCCCTGCCTTTGTTAAGATATGTAAATGGGATGCATGGGGAGGACGTGTGGGTAATTAATTGTAACTGGGGGGATAATGTTGCGCTGTCAGAGATGTCTCTGGTTTGTGTAACATTTTTTAAGAGTAATGTGGTTAAACTGGGAGTGTCTGTTAGCGCTCATTCTTAATTGTGCCGTGCTGAGAATGCTAACGGCTTAGCCTTGGCCTGCTCCCCTCCCTCCCTGTTTCTTTGTCTGCGTGTGTGTGTGTGTGTGTCAGCAGTCTCGGCACACAGAGGGAGAAATATATTATCCCAACTTTGTGTGCAAACAACTGGAGTTCTTTGCCAACCGTAAAAATGATAGTTCTAATGAAAAAAGAAAGTTTCAGTGGGGAAGATTTTAGTGCTGAAATCACAATGTAGTCCGACTGAATTTCACAAAAAACGTCCCATTCAGATGAGACAGCTTAGAAAGTAAGACTAAAACCACTTCATCTTTTAAGACAATAAGCACTCTGCCCAATAAACAAAGCGAGTCCATAAATGTGTACAGTGTCATTGCCGTCCAATCCAAGTCAGTGGTGGAAAAAAAAAAACAAGAAATATGGACTCAATTACTGAACTACAACTTTTCTGAGTTAGTTGTGCTCATGAGTGTTTATTTTATTGTATTTTTATACTCCTCCATCACTACATTTCAGAGGAAAATACTTTCACATCGCTGCAGTTATTTTACCGCAACAGTTACCAGTTACAAGATTTAAGATATTTATTTGTCACATGCATGTTTGTACAAACACAACAGCAGTGAAAAGAGATTGCAACAGCTCCTTTGTGTGCGTCTCCGCTGCACAGGTGTGGACGCCAGTCACAAATTTGATGACTTTAGATTAAACTTAACAAAATAAAATTTCCCTTAATTTCTTGAATTTAACATGAACGCTATTCATTCCCTCCAAGTCATAACTTAATTCCCCGGATCCACTTTGTTTGAACCAATCCGACACCATCCAATAAAGTTGCAGGAGAGAACCATGAAGAACTAACATTACGTTACCGAGCTCCATGTTGGGGAAAATAATTATACCAAAGATAATTTCATTTGCATGAAAAAACTATGTGGTTGTCAACATGTGTCGTATTCAAAACATGCGAGTAAAAATTTTTTATTTTGATTAAGAGCACATTTTGACTTGTTTAGGACTCGACACTTAAAGGTTAGGACTTGGTACTTGCCCGTCTTGAGTTGGGACTTGAGTGCAAAGACTTGAGACTTAGTTGTGACTTGCAAAACAATGACTTAGTCGTGACTCTGTCATGTTGCTCTGGGGTAGGGGTATGTTCTTACGAAAGAATCAAGCAACAGGGAATAACATTTCACAGGTGGGACGCCGTTTCACAATATTTTACTGCTATGAAGGTGTTGAAGTTGATCACAATACCTCAGTGTTTTTACACTATTATTACTACGAAAGTAAAGAACTTTTCCATCAGTGATCGCAGTGCAAAGTTGCAGAAGTTCACAGATGTAGTGAGCAAACTGGAGGTGAAGCTGTAATATCTCCCAGCTCCTGGGGTGCTGCAGGATCCTGAGCTGTGACCTCATTGTGGGGAAAACTAGTAAAAACAAGTTTTTTTTTTGGGGGGGGGGGCATTGGTTGCATGAGTATGGCATTGTTATGCAACAGTTTACATATCCGTAAAAATACAGCATCCCAATCCTCGCTTTGTTGTCTCTAGTAACAACAAAGCGAGGATTGGGATGCTGTAAAGGTTTTTAGGCACAAGAGATTGTGCCCAGAAAAAGAGGGGAAAAAAAAAAAAACTTCAGAAGGGAGCTTTTTTGAATTGGGTGTGGTTAAGGACAAAACTGAAGATGACCTGAACCTGTTTTCTCCTCACATCGTCGTCTCTCACTGAGGCACAAGGTACCCTTTAGCAGCTGTATCAGACATGATCACAAGGCCTTTTTAAAACCTGCTTAATGCTGTGAAATGCTTGCAGTTGGGTAGGTTTAGGCAAAGAAAAAAACATCAGTAGGTTTAGGATAAGATTACAATGACAAAAGTCATATGTCACCGAAGAAACTCTCAAGACGAAGGTCATGAGAAACACGTGACATTATGTTTCTGACAAGTTTTAATAACATTTTGGTTTCACGCGGGATACAAACCCCAATCTGCTGGATAGAATTCCTGTTTGTTTGAAGCATCCATCCACTCCATCTTCTTTATATGTAGACTTTCTACCTCTTTGTACTACGTGGACAACCCAGTGCCCACACTGGTGCATCACTTTCAACAATGTACCCTCACTGCCCCACTTGGAAATTTTCATGATCGCTGTAGTTTGATTCAGTGCTTACAAAGTAATTATTGTTTAACTTTGTTAACTTAAAGGGAACATTTGGCACTTTTTCATTTGGATGTCCAGTCATTGTTGATGCCAAATGTAGTCAAAATCTGTTGTTCTTCCTGCATCCAGTGATGTCACTGTGATGTCATTGGTGTTAAGGAAGAACTACAGGCTATTTCAGCTTAGATTTCTAGTCTCTGCCTCTGGGTAGCTGGGGGTTGTGCTAGATGAGCATTTTTCATCAGCAAATGCTTTGTTTCGACCAACAAAGTAATATTTATAGGTTACAGTGGTGATACGCTGCAACAGAAGCTCGGGCACAATGCATCCTGGTAAATGTAGGCACTGCTGGGACAACTCCGTGAGTAGGAGAACTCATCATTTTTGGGTAATATAGCTACATTTACCATCAACACTGACTGGACATCCACATAGAAAGTGCAATTTTTTTTCTTTAACTTTGGTCTGTAGTGGAAGCCGATTTTGCCAATAAATCCCAGGAACATGCTTCATTTTTTCTTTCTGAGAAATACTTATGAAAGAGTGAGTTACCAAAGCTAGTGGAACAGAGACCAACCTGGACATGACGGCATGAATTCAGCTCTCTAAAAGCAGGTGGATTCCTCATCAAAGTAACGGTGCACAGAGATTTCTCCTGCACATATAGCAGGAAACGATTGTGAACAATGATTGGGTGAGACAACCTTTCCCATCTAATGCCACTTCCTCACAAGCAATAGCACTTTCTACATACGGTGAGCCCCATCCCGGCACGTCCTTGTCGACCACAACATGCTTTCTCTCTCACTCTCTATCTGTCTCTCCCGCTCTCTCTCTCTCTCTCACACACACACATCAGTACACACCGTCAGCTAAAGCATGTTAACACCAGCGACTCCACCGGGGCGTGAAAGCCCATCAGAGGATGTATATGAAGTCAGTGTGTGAAGGAGGAACTGACAGTGAACACTACACTCACACACAATGCACACACACACACAAACACATTGTTTAGACTGTATTACAATGGAGCTAAAAGCTTATTCAGGTTCCTATTCCCTGAGATTGAACACTTGCGTCAAAGTTCTCCTCTGCAGCCCTGCATCTGACACCAGACTGTGTTTGGGACATGCCGCAAAGTGAGACCATTTATGAAAGGCATGAAAAACCTGCCAAGGCTGAGTTGTGGTAACACTGTAACATGATTTTGTCATGATTTTTAGTGACTGTTTGAGTGATATTATTCTATACATTTGTGTCTTTAATTTTGGAGTTCTTTTAAAGGAGCAGTGTGTAGCCTTTAGTGGCGGGTTGCAACCAACCCACCTGCCAAGCGTGTAGAAACTAGACTAAGAAACTACAGTGGCCACGAAACTCATGACAAACATGAAAGTCTGTTTCTAGAGCCAGTGTTTAATGTGTCCATTCTGGGCTACTGTAGAACTCAGTGGAAGAGGACAAGTGGTCTATGTAGAAAAAAAAATAAAAAAATTTTATTCTAACTTCTTGATTCCACTGGGCAAGTTGCGTCTCCATCCTCCATGCCCAGTCAGTAGCATTTCAGAAGCAAGCATTTTGTCTGCCTGATTACGTTGACTTGCTCAAATTTTGTTGATTTGGTCGTTTTTTTTTCCTGCTCTGACCATCAGTATGTAGTTGTTTTTTGTTTTTCTAATTATTTATAAGATCGCAAGTCTGCACATGGTGTTTAATTATGAAAATTCACTGGACATGGTCATATCAGTTAACGCGATGCACCTATGCCCAATCATGCTGTATTGTACTAAAACTACACTGATTCTTTTTTTAGGGGATTATACACTAATGAAAACATTTATATGAATATTATATCCCATTTCTGCTAATAGAGCCTCTTAAATGTTACACATTTAACTGTGCTTTGATTAACTTCACTTTATCAGTGGACATTTACAGGATTCATTCATTCAGAATGTGGATTAACACTGCATTTTCTTGGTAGCTTGGAAGCTGTAACCAAAGAGAACATCCCATGCTTGCTACTGTAAAGCTTTGTTTTTCATGGATGTAGCTACTAACGCAATAGTAAGCTAGCAGTGTAGGGCAATGGCATCCCCAATTGTAACCCACCAATGAAGCTTGCATTGGTTGCATGAGTATGGCATTGTTATGCAACAGTTTACATATCCGTAAAAAATAAGTAATTGAAAAGATTTTCAACGTGCACATTCATACCTTATTCACATTTCTGTGTGGCTAATTTCAGGTTTACTGAACGTGATCCTGCCCTTCCCCACACATTGAACACAGTCAGCCTAGAGAGTCACAGCCATAACAAGCAGGTGCACAATCACCTACCAGAGTACCCAGAGCTTTCTCGTCTACTTTCCAAAGAACTAAATGGTTCCCTCAGCCCATTGTTGTCTGTGTTTCTGCTGCAGTCTAAAAGCCCTATGAAGATTAGGCAGATTAGTCTGCTGACATATGAAAAACAACAGGTGTTTTTTGCATAACAAAAATAACACCATACTGAGTACCTCCGAGGGTTCCCAGTCTCTGGGGAAAAAGTTCCTGCAGTGGAAACGCTTTACATTCCTCCAAAGGTTCCAAGTCGCTGAGGTAGAAACGTGCTGTGGTCCTCCACAGGTTCCTAGTCCCTCAGGAGAAAGTTCTTGTGGTGGAAACATGCTGTGTTCCTATAAAGGTTCCTAGTCCCTGGGGAAAGTTCAAGCTATATTGAGTGAATGTGCATTCATCCCTCCCAAAAAGTTGCTAGATTTATTGCTAGACTGCGTTTTGACAAAAAAGTTGCTGAATGGGTCTGAAAGTTGCTAAATCTAGCACCTAATTTGATGAATTGGCAACACTGTTAATGCACATCAACATGTATCATTAAGTCACTCTTTTGTTTCAAAATTTTACTGCAAGTTGCTCGATTATCTGGACAGACATATGGACAGAAAGCCCATATCATGGGTCAAAGCAGTGAAACGGAGGCCTGCTTAAAAATGGGACAGGACTTCATCACTCTGTAATCCTTAAATGCCCTATCCTGTAACAATTAGTTTCTCCTTGAATCAAATCACTCGTCTCCTCTGTCCTCCAATGGTAGGGACAGCTCCCAGCGGGGCGGGTGGAGTTAAGCGGTCAGCACTAAGAGGGTTCGTTTAGCTCACCTGTCTGTCAAAGACCGTCATGTGGAAGGAGTCCACCATTCCTGTCATCTCCATCGCGCCTCTGCCTTCTCGGTTTCCTCTGTTTTGATGTATCCAGTCTCGACCTTTTAATACATGTCAAAGTGCCAGGGCTTGTCGTGTCAAGCTCACGTCTACGTCTTGTGCCCACGATGACTCCCGGTTTCAGTCGGTGTCTCAACTTCCTTGATGTTCCTCTCTGTCACCCCCGTCTCCCTCCACTGCCAATTTGACTCAGTTAACGTCCCCTGGAGATGATGGCAATGAGGGGTGATAGAACATAAGGTGACAGGATGGAGCAGTGTGTGTGTGTGTGTGTACAGTGGTAACTTACTAAGCAGTGGCCAGTCAGGCAGTGTGCGGTGTGGTGGCCTGAGCTCAGCAGGAGCTGTCCTCAGTATGACTTGTCTTTTCTCATTCTTTCATCTGCGAGCGTCCTTCACCTCAGGGGACAGCTGGGAGAGAGATGAAAGAGACAGGCTGAAAAAAGGCTGAGGCGGGGTTGTGGGGACACGGGCAGGGGACTTTACAGAGTTAAGTAAGTGAACCAACAGAGCCGTACTGGGATACATGCTGTTGAGTAATGTACTTTGTGTATTTATATTCATGCTCATAAACAACGCTGTATGCCCAGTGAATCTGGTGTAGCTGCTAATTACCCATGCTGCAAGGACGACTGTCGAGATTGATGGATGTTTAAAGAATTACTCCTGCTTTTTACAACATGGGCCTCATTTTTTTTTATTTCCATCAGCCATGATCACATAGTACTCAGTAATTACAGAGGTCTGGCAACATGTGACATTGCTACAATGACATCCAACAGGGCAAAAATGATGGTCAGACAATTAGTCAGGCTTTAAACAAGACAAAATCTGACAGATTATCCCATTGGAGGTAAAAATCAAAAGTGGGAGCACATGAAATGTTGGTGAAAGTCACCTCATAGCAAAAGAAAGGCTGAATCATGGGGTTTGTCTGTGATGGATGCTGACAATGGACAGTTTGAGTCACAGTTTTACAGCTCTCTCTCAGATTGGCCAACCAGGAGGTTTGTTTAAAGCCTGGCTGGTCTCCTGACCATGTCCCTCACCCCTTTTTAATTCTTCATGGAAATTTCACTGAATTCCTAGATCTCAGCAAGCGACTTACTGAGCATGACGTTAGTTGTAATAAACCAGAACGATTCTCTGATATTGTTCATGGAATACTGATTAAATTAGTAAAATATATAGACAAGACAATGATTTAAAAAATCTTTAAAAAAAAGGTTTTATTGGTTGACAGTTGCACACTATACCGCTTCTGATACAGGTCTGTAATTGGAAATCTGCTTGTTGGCATAGGTGACATAGCAAAGTGATCTCATGGGATTGTGTGCAAATGGAACAGCACTTTTTTTTAGTTGGGTATATTTTAGTTTTGGATGTGATAACAACAGTCAGGTGACCTTGGTTGTCATGGTGATCCTTGTTTTTGTTAATGTTGTGAAACTGTTGCAGTTGGGTTAGATTTCAGGACCAAAACTAGTTGGTTAGGTTTAGAAAAAGATTGGTGGTTTGTGTTAAAATAAGTACATAAGTTAAGTACGTTAATAGCACGAATTAACTTATTAGCTAAAGTTAAAATTGTTCAATACTGACTTTTGGTTTCATACGGGACACAAATTGTGATCTCCAGGGTGAAAGTCCTGTGTTTGTTTGAGCCATCTATTCGCCCCACCGCATCCATGTCTGGATTTTGTTGCTCTTTATTACTTAAGACACTGGCATGTTATTCATACACCATTCAGTGAGACCAGACTGGACATGGTAAAAGCAGCAGCACAGCAACAGCAGCTTCAGACCTCTGTCTGTTACACAGCATATTATTATAAATAGTGAACTTTAGAGGTGGGGATGGGCATAGTTTTATGTTTGGGACAAAGCCAAGCTGTTTTCTCTGCATGCAGCTGTTGTGCTAGGCTCGGCGAATCTAGTTTCTCGGCGCCACCCTGACAGTCACAGCGCAATTTGTGAAACAGTCATGAAATTTAATCTACAGATGTGTGTAAATGAACAGGATTTTCCTTCTTTTTTTGTGACACTTTCAAACTGTCGTTCTCATGCCGCAGACAAGTTGGCAAGAATAAATGTGGAACGTCTCGTTAGACTTTCAAAATAAAGCTTACCGAGCTTCTGTTTCAAGTGAGGGTCATAGTTTGCCTTGGTTTAGGCACCAAAACTGCTTGGTTAGGTATGAGAATTGATCATCATTTGGGTTAAAACGATCAACGCTGGCCATTGGTATTGCACAGAAAACAAACGCTCTTCTCAGGTTTGAAAGTTCTGCTTTTTGACCCAGACTTCCACCCCAACCTTTTCCATACACAGACTCTGTCGCTCTTTATACCAAATTTGTTCTTATCAGTATAACAAGTCATCCTTATTGTCAAGAAATAAATGGACAATTTGTGTCCATGTACATGAATCTATAGATTGCATTTTATGACTATTTCATGAACTGCCTTGATACTAGACGGAAATAAAAGTGGCATCAGTCTTTTCATGTAACTCCCAGAAAGAAAGCAAATAAGTGTATTCACGCCCTGTTGCTGTGGTATAATTTCAGCAATGTTTGTGTAGATTAAGATTCATTTGGTTTCACTTTCTATAGTCCTGACTGCTTTTATTTGCTTACTGAAATAATGTTTGTTCATGGCAAGTTGCACTTCTGTTTAACGAGAAAAACCACTCCATACCCCATAAAGACCATTCACTGAGACTGTTTCATTGGATTCATGCCCACAGCCGTACAGTCCCAGTCTGGGTCAGGCGGGCCCATATATCTTACTGTGTATTTACAACGCTCTCTGCATCACTCTCCTTGTCCCTGCCCAGGTAGCTGTTTTCCACCAAATGAACAATCTTTATAGACGTGTGGCCGCCATAACAGGCCTGATTTCCAGCACCGGCGTGGGCTGTGTAAGTCTCTGGGAATTGTCAGGCTTCCCGCTCGACAAATCGGCCCTAACGTATGATGTTTGGGGTGCAATTTTTATTCCTGTTTGACTGGCCAACTACCCGGAGGTAATGGGATGTTGGCGGGCGGAAAAGGAAAACTGCTGGTGGGAAATGTATTCGCGCTGCTTGTGTGTGTGCATTTGTGTGAAGTCTGATTGATCGATGCGGCGTCCGCTCTCCATTTATATCCCGCTTATTCGGAATTGGTTAAGTTTAGGAAAAATGAATGTGAAAAAACACACACAGAGAGAGAAAGAGAGCATGAGAGAAGAGATATGGCGGCAGATTACGGTGAGGCGAGCTCGTACATCTAAGCCGGGGCCGGGGTGTCCGTGATGGAGGGGCTGTGAATTGTCTGTGAACGTTAAGTTATCTAAATGAAAATCAATAATGTGTGTGTGCCAGTGTCTTACTAGTGAGGAGTGTCCGAGGGCGACGGGCAGCAGAGCGGAGCAGAGGGCAGGGAGGTGCATGTGTGTGTGTTTGTGTGTGTTTGGCATGAAGGGCATGATTCAACATATCAGGGACAGGTCATTGGTTTCTAGGTTTAATCACCCGACATCAGCTATGTAGTGTGGGAACTGTCCTTTTACATTACATCATACATATACTGGAATGCATATGGATGTGTGTTTGTGCCCCTAAAGGAAGTTACATGAATTTGCATATCTGTTTGCATATCTGAACAGAAGCCCACTTCAATCCTCCTCACACACCGGCCACTGGAGAAATATTTTGCCGGTCATGGTTGAGCACCCTCTCACCTGTCAGCATCTGTAGAATTATTTCATCCCGCTGGCAATTAGCCCGACGCTGGCTGGTGTAACGAGTGTCACCGTGACACTCAAGCTGCTCGCTGTGCTTTCTGTTCACTGAACGAGCCTGAGAAAATTTACTGATCCTGTGGCTTAAAGGAGCTCTGTTTAAGAATTTTCGTGTAAAATATTAAAAAAAAAAAAAACATTTAAATTATCAAAAGATTGTGAAGAAATGACAGTTTTGACGTGAAGTCAAAGACGTCTATGTATTGTGTTGCCAAGATATCCACTAAAGTTAGCATGCTAACCAGCTAGCCCCAGCCCATCCTGCTTTGTAATACCACTTTGTGACTCAAGAGGTGATAGTGAGTCACTGTAGCATCCAATCTGCTCTCAGTCCCGAGGGCAGGAAGCCACATTCAGCAACAAATAAAGAGATGAGAGTTGATATTCCTGTCGTGTCAGCTTTTGGTGTGTAGATGTGAAGTTCAAGAGTAGCTGAAGTGGAAAGTTTAATGTCAAAGTAGCAATGTTTCTTCTAGACTGGTAAGTAGCAGCTGTTAATGCTAACATTAGCTATGATGGCTTATTGATTATAACTTATTGTAAGCTAATTGTATAATGTAACTGACGTGTTAATTTTAAGTGTTAAGTTGACTGCATTACCTTGTTTTGTTTTTTTTACAGTAGGGGTGGCACCACAAGGTTTTGGTGATATGCTGCACATGTTGGCCAATGCTTATAAATCCTGTGACAAGGGGTACCTATCTAGCATAACCACAGTTTTGTCTGAAACATGAGGAGGCATTAGTCAGCCAAACCAAACCAACTCAAACCACACTCCTACTCCACCCTGCCTCTGGGTCAGCTCCCACTTAACCTGCTATGGATTTTGGGTTCTTTGTAAAACTGTGAAAATGTCAGGCAGTCAAACTGCAACAACTTTTTTTTTTTTTTTCTGGTGTGTCAACATAGCATCATTAGCAACATGTCCTCGCTCCAAACACATCAAATATGCTTGGTCAGTCACGCTATATGCTTTAAGTAATGATGCTGTAGTTGCTGTGAGTTAGCATCAGTTTGTCATATGTATGTTTCCATAATCAAGTTAGCAATATACGCTTTAAAATTAAAAAGACTACTTGGTCAGTTTTAGGAAAAGAGTACGTTAATATACATGAGATAACTTAGATATGTTATATGATATATGTTCGTAAGGTTAAAAAACTTCACGCTGACTTTTGGTTTCACACAGAACACAAGCCCTGGTCAGCTGAGTGAAAGTCCTGTGCTGGTTTTATCCATCCATCCACCCAGCCTCCTCCATACATTGACTTTCTTACTCTTTCTAGTACATCACTTGACTTGGATGGCACATTAAAACAGACCACTAGAGGGGCGCCTCCAGAAGCAATGCCAGAGGGATACCTGCAGGGTTGCACTTTAAAGCATAAGGGCACTGACCAGACTGCCATATTTGACATGCTGAGAGTGACAACAGGATTAACAATGTCTAATATATATATATATATTAGAATCTGTAAATTGATTCTGAATCGCGAAGGGATCTCAGTTCTTCTGTGAATCAATTTTCCCACCTCTAGAATACTTTGGCGAAAAGATAGTTGATTGTTGAATCATATTCCCAGGTCATCAAATACAGATTCTTTAGGTTGGTGGCTCACTCTGACGTGGGAATAAGATTCAACAATTAACTATCTTTCTTCTCACTACACCTTTAAAACATAAAGGCAGCACTCATCAATAAAAGGTGAGTGTTACCAGCTTTTGTGGACTCAAGTCAGGCGACTCAGACAATTCTTAAAAGATTGTAGTTTCTCCCAAATGACCTCATTCATGAGCTGAAATATTAATTTGGAAATTAAATAGTATCAAATAAAATGTGTGCTCAGCATAAATGTAGTAAATACTTTAGGAAATGATCCAGCCCCTTCATAAAGTAGTTAAGTATGAAATATATTCCACACTCTCATCAATGGAAGTGTTCTAATTGAAGTTATTGTAGTGTCAGTAGCGCCACGGATATACTGTAGTTTACATAAAAATATGACTCTCTGCAGCTTTAGTTGTGCTCACATATCCAGCGCATACAGATGGCCGTTGAGGAAGACATAGTTGGCGAGAGGCAACCCGAGGGGTGGGAAAGTGGGAGTAGACAGAGTGGGACAGTGTATTAGGGAGACGTTCTAATGTTAGCCCTCCTGTTCTCATCCCCCCTGCTTCCCCTGCCTTTAGTACCACTGCTGCTACTGCCGCTGCTGCTTCGGAGAGAGAGAGAGAGAGAGACAGAGGGAGAAAGGAAATTTCTCCATTGCAGAGGCAGTCAGGCAGGAGACAGGAGAGAGGGAGAATAAATCAGCCCCAGTCTGGTCTCTGGTGACCACCCGCGGCAAGGGAATAGTGTAGAAAGACAGAGGGAGGTGGGAGGGAGCGGGGTGGTGGAGAGTGTCAGCGAGGGCTCGGACTACAGAGGAATAATGTCCTTTTACTGTATGTCCCTCTCCACCTGGCCCCAGTGTGCCGTCTAACTCTACCTTCACTCATTTAATGTCACACAATCCCACCCCTTCAATGAACCCAGTCATGTCCACACACGCTCCCAACACACACACGCACACCTCCACCTCCTGTGACGAATTAGAATTGCCCCCGACTCCATCGCCCAGCAAAACAGTGTCTGATTTGGCAAATGGTCAAAGTGGCCATTATCTGGCAACAGAGAGGCCATATCGAGATGAGCCCGAGGAGGAGATCAGGGGAGGGATGAGAAGGACAAAGGGAAAGCAGGGGACGAGCGACAAATTAGCCCATTCAGAAGTTAGAAAGTGCACTAACTAACCAGGGGAAAGAGGGGATTATTATGAGAGCCAATCATAAGGGCAATCTCACGGAGGGAAGAAACATTTTATAATGTGTTCAGAAACTACAGTGCTCATCATATACTCACATGGCATGTACACACACGTTTCTGACTTCATTATTATTACAGTATAAATAAAGTTACAGTCAATAAAAACACACTATGCAATTGTACATTTATGTGAGCGTGTTTGAATGCATTTATGTAAATGTATGTTCTGAAACGGCAGCGATGTAGTGATGCAACCATTTCTGTAGTGTTACAGTGGGAAATAGGGATGGAGAGTAGAAAATTACAAAGAAAAAATAAAAAGGGAATTAATCCATACTTTAAAGGGATAATTCACATTTTTGTATGTAGAAAATATAATAGAATATACAAGTATGAAATAAACAAACAAACATAAGTAACACATGAACTTAACAAACATTTAGCAAATATTAATAATTAAAAAGGGGTAGAAAGAAGTGGATACTTGTCAAGTCCTAAACAATTACACACAATTTCTGATATTTTATAGACCAAACAGGACCAGTTACATACATAAATACATTTTTTTCTTCTGGCCTGTAGTACTCTTTATCCATTTAGATTGTTTTGGGGTGAGTTGCCAAGTTTTGGAGATACCAAACGTAGATATGTCTGCCTTCTCTCCAACATAATTCACGAATATAAAGCACCCAAAAATCATATATGATATATGATATTATGAGATGTTGATGTTACATGATATAGATTTTTTTAAGTGGTTAAGATACATTTTGCTGCTCACCCTGTCCCCAATAGTACATCGCTCAGCTTCCTACACAAGTACTCATGCTGCCTCTGGAGGCGTGCCGACCGTCAACTACCCCTTTAATCTAATGTTTAAGTAGTGGCATATGTTTCCTCTAATTTACTCAGAAGACACATTTTTGAACCAGTGTAAATCCTGGTGGTGAGAGAACTTTGAAAATGGCAGTGAAATTTAAATTAATGTTTAACACATTCTGTGTGCGGTAGTTTCCCTCTCTTTCTCTCTCTCTCTCTCTCTCTGTCTCACACACACACACACACACACACACACACACACACTGTCCTGCCAGGTTTACGTTCACAGTTTTAGCCAGGCCTCCTTTCTCCCTGAGCTGTGTTTCATCTTAAGTGAGTTTATTGAAGGCAAGTCTGTGTTTTTTCCCTGAAAGAAAAGAAGGAACCGAACTGAGAGAGAGAGAGAGAGACAATCCCAGCCTATAGCTCGCCCATAGGACACATTTAGTAATCCTTCCAATGATGTCCAGAGCCCAGTGATGGTTACCAGACCTGCAAATACCCCTACACACACACTCACACACACACACACACACAATCCATTTTTATTGTATTTGGGTCTGCAGCGTTGTATTTCCTGCCCTCTCTTAGCGCCACACACACACTGCACTCAAAAACAAAAATCCATATTATCGACCGGCCAGTGTCACCACAATTATTCTTTTGAAACAGCCATTGAAAACAAATTACATCTGCACTGCGTTTTCATCCGATTGCTCTGGGTGAGCAATGCTCAACGGCTGGGTCGGCCCTGCCTTCGTCGACCCTCAGACCCCTCCCTATAGGTTAGCTGTCTATAGCACAGTGTCGCTAACGACTGCTCTCTGTGTGTGTTTGTGTATGTGTGTGTGAGAGAGAGAGAGAATGTGTGCAATAATATGGTAAGAGATCTGGGTAAAAAAAAAAAGAACTTGGGCAAGTAGTTACGGGTATCACAGATCTGAATGAGAGAATTAAAAAAGCAAAAATGTGTGTAGTTAAAATGGAAATGCTCAATTGTTTTGCACAGTTCTTGAGTTATTGTAGTGTTTGTTACTTTCCACCAGTGGTCATGAATATATGCAGAACTGCTATGATTGGCTGATTAATTGATTTGACTGAAAATTTATTTGTAACCATTAATAATCAATTGTTTCAAGTAACTGTTCGAGCAAAAATGCCAAACATTAGATGGTTTAATTTTTTCAAAAGTGATGATTTGCCTCTTTT
>JAJHUR010136547.1:0-42357 GCA_027495735.1 Lutjanus campechanus
CATAAATAGAATAAAACATAAAAGAAATGTATTTGGAGGGCTCTCTTAACATTCATTCTGTTCATACAGAGGAAAAGAAAAAAAACCATACAGTAGTGCTATACTGAGGTAGTCAAGTAGCAACTGTCCTGACTCCAATCTAGGTGGCGGTAATGAGCCTAAAAGCTGCCAGCGACCGCTATTACCACAGAAGAAGAAGAAGAAGAAGCAGGTACAAACAACAACAAACGAAGAAGATAATATTACAAATGAAAACAAACGATGAGCGATGCAGCGTGTGGAGTTGGAAGACCCGCCAGCCTCGTATAAATCGGTTGTGTGAGAAAACTTTGCCTTTTTTTTTTTTTTTTAAACTCACTCATGTATTCGTCGTGTGACTGTGTGTACCGACCCGTTACCCCCGTACCGTGACGGTACGGGACGAATACAAATACCGTTACACTCCTAGTGGTGAATGGGTGCTATGTGTTCATTCTGCAATTTGGAGAGAGGCAGGAACACTGGAGGCAAAGGCCTTCAAGAAGAACACTGAGCGGAAAGACACACAGAACAACTTTTCAATCACAAACACATGTGCTGCTCATGAGCACACACACAACAATGCAGAAAAAACTATACCCAAAACAAGTGTTGTTGATATGAGCCCTCTCCCTCTTTCACACACACTCCTCTTCCCAAATCAATTGTGGCTAACGGCTGATCATCCCACTGGCTAGGGCAAGGGCTACTGGGTCACGGTTCGCCATGAGTGACAGAAACGGGCGGGGCCAATCCATCAGGCCTAACGATTTTAGATGATTACACCACGCTCCTCTAACCCTACCCTCCACTTCCTAACCCTCCCATGCCCCGTCTCTGTGTTTTGCAGTATATTCTGGGCTGAAAATGCTGAGAATTTCCCCTCGCTGTTCTCGGCATGAGAACATGTGCAGCCACTGAAATGTCAGAAAAGGCCCATTTGTACAGTTTGTCATCAGTGGAGCAACCCTAAAGCTGGCAGCTGAATATGGGAACTGAAAACCCCAACAACAACAAATAACAGCTGCTGTTTGCTGATTTGGATTCAATAATCTTTATGATACTATTACATATTATGTTACATCAGTATTACAGAACATACAGATTCAGAGTAATATTTATTCCTAGTGAATACATTTGTCATATACCTGTGAGCTGGCAGAGCTGTTTGAGATGGAGATCAAAGTAGAATTGGTGCAATGCTAAAAATAAATTCTGCTGTAACATAATAGAGTTACAGCATTTTTACAGAAAATATCAATATCAATTTTCCACATACGTGATCTGGGAATCTATAACCAGCCAGGTTAGCAGGATGACATACTGAACAACATAAGCTGGATAGTGCCTGGTACAGTGCGTCAATAGTTGAAATAAAGCCAAGGGAAGTGCTGGGGAAGCCGAGGGAATCCAAACTTTCCAAGCAAAAAGGTCTGGATGGGTGGGTTTGTGTGTGTGTGCATGGCATGGTATAAAAAGAGTTTTACTTAGATCCCTTTTTCAATAACTTCTCAGGCATTTTAAAGTCGCATTTTCAGGCTTTTCCAGCACCTCACAGCTGTGGTAAATCACGTATTTATATATACTCAAAATGATTATTTTAATTATAACTAACATCATTAGCTATGTTGTTTGAAAGGTAATGTTAGCTGTTACGTGGCTCAAAAGCGCAGACTTTCCCATGCTGACAATCTGTGCATCCTATTTGCGGACTTCACAGGAGACTTACCAAGCATTTGGTCCTCATTTCAACTAAAATTTATATTTTTCATTTTCGAGCCAAAACTCAGAAAAATGGCAACCTCCAGCATGCTGTTGTCTGACATCACTCACTGTTCCATGGTAGGGGACACATTAAAAAAACCTGACAGATCAAGCATAGCCTCACACACAGTGGCAAACGAGACTCAAGTGGAGTTGTCTTCATTTTGTGGAAAGCAAACAATTATTATGAAAGTAATACACTTACAATTTCAAACAGTTTCAAGCACTTTATCCAAAATCCAAGCACTTTTCAAGCCTTGAAAAGGCCACGTTAAAATTCAAGCGTTTTCACGGATTTCCAGCATTTCCAACCTTGCTTACTGACATTAATAATGGTTCAGTTTTATGCCTAGGTTTGTGTCCTGATTTCTGTATGATGAAAGCTTTCATTTCAGCTGAAAATCAAAGGGTGACACGACATACTGGGATCCCCGTTCCACAGAAAACACAGCATGAAACCAGGAAAACAGTTAGAGAGCAGGTGATATGGATGAGGAGCCAAAATGGAGCTGGATTTCTGACAGCAGGGAGGTGGTTTTGCGGCTGTGCTGGACAGAGGCACAAACAGAAAGGCAGACAGAGAGAGAGCACGGGGGTAGATTAAAATAAGTAACAGAAATGAGAAAAGAAGGATGGCTAAAGAGGATTTGAGTTGATTGCAGTGAAAGTGCCGTCGCCTGTTTGTGCATTATTAATTCCCATCTGTTTTGATTACAAAAACATGTGGCAGTAGCTGGGGATTCACAGTGCAAACCCGTACATGCCACTGGTACACAGTTTAAAGTCTCACTATCATTAACATTTGTGTCACTAAAGAGAGATGTGTGAAAGAAATAATCACATGTAAGAACTATTTGCTTGTGACAGTGTATTTGCCATATGTTTATATGCACTGAAAATTATAGTATTTACTACATCTAAACATTGAAATATGATAGAAATAAGATGACCAATTTTGTACTTTCAGTAACTGAAAGAATCAAATACGCTCACTCTTTCTTATAATGTTCACTGATTTACCACAAAGAGTACAATTTAAAGTATAAATTTGACTGTTTTTTTAGGGCAGGTAAATTGATGGGCTTTTTTGCCTGAGACATGATAAACATTTGATTTGGCGATGAGATGATTTGTAGCACCTACAGTACATCTCCTTCATGGTCAAAATATAAGTGATGGAGGCTCCAGAAACATGAGCACATTTATAGAGAAACGTCTGTATGTATGTCATTTTTCCTGTGTGCGAGTTTATCTCATGCACAATACGCACATATGCACCCGGTGCTGGATTATTAATAGCAAATCAAAAACTTTGTTTCCATAGTGACTGTTTGAGTCCATTATGGAAAGTGTTTCCTGTTGTTACCAAGACAACAATCCAGCAATGGCAAGTGAATGTGGCACACAGCTGAGTGATGCGGTGAGCTGGTGATCACTCCATAAACAAGCTCAGCACCAAAATTGAGGGCAGATGGAGAACTGGAGGGACGACAATGACAGGGGTTGAAACAAAGGGAAAATATTTTCATGTATGCACCCATCAGTTATGCTTATGCACTTATGCAACTTTGATTTGGAGTGGTTTTGCTACATTCACCTGTACATAATATCCCACTTTTGTCTGTGTACATGCAATGCTCGCTAAACATTTCATGAATCAGGCTTTAACGTAACTATTTGCCTTAATTAGAGTGTTTACAGTAGATATACAGATAGGAAAGATGGTAAGTCATCATCAAGCTGCCAAAACTTGAGTGACAATGTTTGTAACTTTGTTTAAAGGGTAACTTCAGTATTTATTGACCTGGGCCCTCTTTTCCTATGTTTTTATGTGACTAATCAGCACAACAACTATTGACATTGGTCCAGTTTTGAGCAGAAGTGAAACTGTGTTGCAACATAATTCTTGGGCAATTGTGCAGTCCCAAAGTAAGACCGCTAAAAGTTTTTGCCACTCATTGGCTAGAGTTGTTATTCTAACTGTCTGACAACACTATGGAAAGGATGCCTAAAGAGAGAGTAAGAGTAAGATGTGTTTTGTTTAACCAGAAACAGCTGTTTTATTGCTCTCACCAGTAGGGGTATAATGGATCGCTGTTGGCCCATGGCCTGTATGGCTCACGCCCCACAGTTTGGCCCATTTGTGATCCACGTGCTATATGTAGTTTTACTGTCACTGTTGGTAATAACTCCCTCAATCTTGATGCAGAGTTGCAGTAAAAAGTCAAGACAGATGTGTGCTATGTTTTACTCTGACGTGCTGTTCAGCGATGTCTGCTGCTGCTTTCCCTCTGACAGACAGCTGTCACTCACAGGAGCAGCTTGCAGCCTGTCTGTGACACAGCCATCACAGCCTCAGTGATGATTAGTTATCAAATGTGACTGTGAGCAGGACAATTGTTATAAATTACAGTGGATATAATGTGTATTGCATAGATATACATATACTATATTACAAATTGTCTATAATAGTAAACAATAATACAATATAGTATTAGTTAGTTAATTAGAATATATTCACATTCCTCTCTGTGAATTCAGGGTTTATTTCACCAAACAACCAGAGTTGGTGATTACTGGCACTGTGGAAAGATGAGCCAAGATAAGTTTAATTTTGTTTCTGTCAAGTTTGAATGAAGTTTTGTTTTATGATGACAAAATTGCTGTTTCTGCAAAGGGAGTCTGGTCAGTTTGGCCAATAAGTAAGTTTGGCAATAAAACAGCTGTTTCTGGTTAAAGTAAATGTAGCTTATTCTTTTTTTTTTTTTAAAGGCCACTCTCTGTAGGTATCCTTTTTTCACAATGTTATCAGACACTTAGAATTACAATCTGAGCCTGTCAGTAGACTTTTAGTGGACTTACTTTGGACGGTGCATGGTTTCCCACTAGGATTACACTGTAGCTTAGTTTTGCTTCTGCCTGCTGCATCACTCTCCCTCAATACTGGACAAATTTCAAAAATTGTTTTCCCATTTGTCACTAACACACAAAAACATGGATAAATAGGGTCCGATGTGAAAAAATACGCAAGTAACCCTTTGAGCTACTACTGATCCTTCCAAGTCCTTTTCATCAGGTGCTTACAAAATTTCTCCTACCCTCTGTGCATCAGTGACTAAACAGACTAAGGAGAGTTTCATAAACTCACAAAACAAACTTAGGTTTTGTCTTCGGATTCAGTGTTCACACAACTTAATCCTGGACTAACAAGGATGTGGGTGTATGTAAAAGGTGCTTCACGCAAGACACCTTGGATAAACATCCAGTCTCATGACTCTCAGTATCCATGATCAGGATCAAAACACAAAGAGTAGTGGGATTAAAAGTTACATTCAACTGCTGTGCACTCTCAGAGTAATTTGTTCTATGAGAACAAACTAGTGTCCAAATTGCTGCTGCCAATTTGGGAGAGCTGGGGCAAATGTTTCACTGTAGGATGTATTGCAGGACCATTTAGACAGGAGGACGGCGTCTACCACGGGAGCAACGCAGGAGGACAGAAACAGTTCTGTTTTAGTGATGATGGAATATGCTGTATTGTTGCGAGTGCCAAATGGGTTGGGACAAGTGTACTGTATAGCTAGCAGAATAGTGCTTCTGCTCTCTTGCATAAATATAGAATAGACTGCCACATACAGTAAGTCATTCAGAGATCCAGCAAATGAGTTATGGTTTGACAAATAACAAGCAGTAAGAATGTCATCATGCAGTTTGAAAAACAAGCATGACCATTTTGAAACAAATGAATAACACACAGACACACACACATAAACAAACACATGCCCACACTATGTCTTCAAAAGAGGTTTAAGTGAGATTCCAAGGCAGAAAAGCAGTACAGCAAAAGAAACTACTGTTGATATCAGCTTTAACCTGCCAATGTCTCGCAACGAGGCAATCACTATCATACACTGAGGCATTGTCATCAATTTTCATTTTCAGGTCGATCAAAAAAACAGATAATAAAGATGAAAACTCAAAACAAAAATGTGATTTTGACAACACACAAATGGATCTTGGCCCAAAAACAAACATTTTTAGATCAAGACCTGTTTAGTACTGTAGAACCAAAGCTTTCTGTGAATAAGATAAAAAGATAAAGATAAAAACAAAACAAAACAAAATATGAGGCCTGTCCATGTTGTCTTTTTTGCCATTGCAAAAAAGAATACAAAACTTGGGGGCTGTTAGTGTATAAAGGCAAAAAACCCCCAAAAAAACCCACTTGTCCTCAAAATAAAAATAAAACACATGCCTGACAGTAAACCCCCCCAAAATGTCACACACCAGCTACACAGACATTAACACAGTGAGAATGCAATCCTGAAATCCAAGGTTGAAAATGATGTCACGTAAAACTTGACTATCCCCACAAGTGTTGGAAATATTAGTTAAAGTACTTATAAGTACTAGTGCATGCCTTTAAGTTTTGTCCATTTGCATGTGTTTTCCTAAACTGCACTGTTTTGAGCTCTCTCAGCTACTCTAGCTTTATACTGTTGATTAGTTAGGTCTAGCTGTATTGTGTTTGTAAAGTCCTTGAGAGTTACCACTTTATTACATACATCTCTACAATCAAATGTAATCTAATACACAGCAGCCCAGCAATAACTGTCATCTTTATGAAGTGTATCATGTTTGTGTCAGAGGTGACTCAACCCTGTGGTAACTTATGAGGCTGTATATTTAGTGTGCCGTTTCATTGTGAACTGTTTCTTTAAGAGGTGTTTCATAATGTTATGTCTACACTTATTTACATGCGGGGAGCAGAATATCAGATGTGTCATGTTTTGTGGCTGGTTTGTTGACACTGTGTCAAGGTGAGGTATATCACCAGGGGTTCTGATGACTCTGTGTCAACAAAAGTTAACATTAGAAGCTTAACAAAGATAAACTGTAGAGCTATTCTGTTACTGAAAATTTACTGCAGGCGTAGTGTATTAAAATACTTGGACTACACACACTGACCGCTCCCAAATAATCCTGTTTACTTGATGGAAATATATCCTTTTAATTACCCTGAGAAGGGGTGTTTGGAGTTTTGCCCAAAGAAAAAAGTAATGGTGCTCGGGACACGTCTTGCAGACACCTCCTGTACTGAAGGAAATAGTTTACCAGCATGGAGAGATCATGGTCTTAATTGCTTTAAATACTGTGTTTAAATGTCTTTTAAATGCCAAAGAGTTTTATAAGACTTTGTGTGTTTCACCTAAAGCACAAAAACACCTGTTTTTTTGTTAAAAGGATAGTTCAGATTATATGAGGTGAGCCTCCGGTGTATCAGCTATAGTAGATGCCGGTCAGCATGCTCCCAGTTTAGAGAAGCAAAGAGGGGCACCAGCATAGAAGCTAAGCAATGTACTGCTGTGAACAGGATCAGCAACATAAGGTATTTTAGCCACTTGAAAAAACCTAAAAGACTAATATCAGTTTAAGTATATGCTGTATTTAGAATATTTTCACAGCTTTTCTTTGCCATCAGACAGATGACTGATGGGAAACTGCTGTTACATAAGCCAAATATCCTCCCTCCAAACCAACCAAACTCCATAGGCAAAATTAGAAATTTTACCTCCCAGAAAACAGGAATTGTTGGTCAACAACTGCCTCGATCTGTTCATTTGTTTGTTTTATTGTGTGACTTCAGTGTTTTAAAATGATTGTTCGGCACTTAGTTCACCAAAGTCAAACAATAACACAAAAAAACTAACAGATCGAAGCAGCAGTAGACCAGCAACTCCCATGTTCTGCAAAGTAAAATTACTAATTTCACCTGTGGAGTTTGGTTGGTTTGGAGAGAGTGATATTTGACTCATTTAACAGCAGTATACTATCAGAAAACGCTGTCTGACAGCAAAGTAAAGTTGTGAAAATATTCTAAAAATAGCGTACACTTATACTGAGGTGGACCTATAAGTGTCTAAAAAACTTTTGTTGCTGATCCTGTCCACAGCAGTTCATTGTTTTGCTTCAATGCTGGGACTCCTCTCTGCTTTTCCAAACTGGGGGCAACCAACCAGCATCTACTTTAGCTAATACACTGACTACAAGTATCTCATACAACCCCACATTAAATAGTCCAAACTACCCCTTTAACACTGCAATAAGAGATGATCTGAGCAGCCCTAAATGCAGATATAATTTCATGCTAAAACTTCCAAAAATTCCAAACTGCTCCACCTGGTCTGCATTATTAAAAACTTATCTGTGCCTTTCCACCTACCTTGGCATAAACCAATTTGTTCGGAACCATGAAATTACCACATTGACAAATGTATAAAAATGACCTGAAAAAACAAACAAACAACAGCATTACCGCTACCACTGTGTCTGACACAGTTATCCAGTATGTGGCCACATACATGTGTGTTGCTTGCACCACATCAGCTTCACATTAGAGTCTGTTACGTTCTGATTAAGCATCAATCTGTTTATCTAAGGACACTAACAGCAGCCCAGCATAAATATACTTGGAACAGTGAAACATTTACAGAATAGACCAAAGCCTTGCACAGTCATAAATTAATTGCCAATCACTCCATACCAAATCTACTCATTAAACAATAATAATCTGCCCAAAAACTTGCATGATACTTGAAAAAATTCAACCCAAATAAAAGCAGTGGGATCTGAAAACAAAACAAATGCAAATTTTCGGTCTTTCTTCTTTTGTCCATCTGGGATAACAGTTAAGATATATGGATTACATGCATCATTATATATGTAAAAACACACACCCTTTATGCAAATTGTGGCAATGTTTCCCAGAGTGTGAAAAAGCAATCATACCAAGCAAAAAACACAAGGAGTTTTTGCCACCGGCACTGACACACTTACGTTCCCAGGATCTCTTTGAAGTCGTACTGATCTTTCACATCTGTGGTCTTCTTTTTCCAGGCATGGCAATCGTCGCCCAGTGGCATCTTCTTGTTGTTACGGTCAGAAACAATACTAGTGAAAAAAGAGAGAATAAGGAGGAAAAGCTCATTAATACCGACAGTTTAAATTCCTCCACCCCCCACCTGTAATAAATACAACACTGCGCTTCTAGTCTATACAACTTGTATTACTGACATGTGTGAATTACTTAAGTTGCGTTCCACTAGTGATGACACTAGTAGTATGCAATATAGTATGCAATATGGGAAAAAACATTGACCTAAGGCTGGTAAGACAAGGCTGGTTTATTTGTAAAGAATCTTTCAAACAAAGGCAATTCAAACTACTTTACTTTTTGCATTAGTCCTGGCTGTGTACCGGAGAACGCCCTGCAGGTATAAATCGCATAACAATATCAATTACCTGACTAATTGTTTGGCACAATGACATTTCATGATGCTGAAAAGCTACCTTTTTTTCACTCTTCAGGCAAAGAACTGTCCTAAACTTCCCAGTTACCCACAATGTTATGACCAGCTTGACAAACAGACAGTTGCAAAAATTTGGTGAGTCTGTCACACAGACAGTTGCGTACATCTCAGGTGACTAAAGAATGCGGTAAATCTTGCTTCCTCTTTTAAACCATTTTCACACACAAACCATATCATATTACAAGAAATATTGAGCACAGGTTCAGGCTGCATTTCATCCATTATACTGAACTAGCTGTCAGAGGTAAATACTGGGTCACTGTTGTTTATGTCTGCATCTGTAACATCAGGGTGGTTGTCTTTCAGCATCATTCCAGGTGGCTGCTGCAATGTTCAACATGGCAGTAAGTACAGAGGATCTGGTCTAAATCTATATATAATTTATTTTCTTTACTCTGGCATTTTACGAGAACTTACGTCCTGCAGTCATGTTCAAGTATCTTTATAATCAACAGGAGTGGATTTTATGGTAGTGAGGGCTAAAAGTCATGGCCAATATCTCTACTAGGTTAATAAGTAAACTACAGTTTCACTCTGATGGCACGATTGTTGTTGTAGAGGTATATGACTTCATAAACTTTAAGTATATGACTTCAAGTGTCAGAGCAGCATAAAACCCCGGTTGTGAGCAGGACTATGGCCCCATTTCATGTAACTGAAGTTCCTAAGAACAACAAGGGTTTTCCCTGGTGTTTCCTTTGTTGTAACAATGGTATTTTCAAACTTAGCATTCTAAGTTTGAAAATACCATTGTTACAACAAACTTTATGACAAACTTTAAGATCTGTCTGAAGAAGCACGGTGTTAATTTCGTTAATGAAAACTATGACGAAAAATATCTGTAAATGAGACATTGACAAGCTAAAAATAGATCTCGATGAGACAGGACTAAAATGTTAGTGGTGGGTTACATTGGTGACATTTAAAATGCAATATATTTCCCCCAATTGACTCTTCCTAAATCCTGCTCCTTTTCGCTCTGTGCTCCAATAACAATTGAGCAAACTTGGTACCTCTGTCAACTTTCTTCTTTTCTTTTAAAAGTGACAGTAGATGTCTGTCACATCTTAAGTTAGTTACTGTTAGCAAAATGCTAGCTAATGATGATGATATACATTAGCTAGCTAGTTCGCTAGTGTTTTGCTAACATTAAAATGTAAACATTTGTTGCCTTTACAGGTCCCCCTACAATGTCTTTTAACCATCTTCAAAATTAGGTTTTCTTTTCGAAATAGACGAGCCTAGCACATAGCATATCTAACTACAGGAAACAAGAGAGGAGAAAGTTGACTGAGGTACAAAACTTGCTCAACTGACATTGGAGTACAAAGTGAACAGGGTCGGGACTTATGAAAGGTCAATTGTGCATCTAGTCCAGGGGTCATTAACTACATTTGTCCAATGGCCAGTGTGGGGGCTGGATTTTCAAATAATAATAATTAAAAAAACAAGCCATTTAGTCCGGATTAGCCTAGTGTATGTTTTTACTGTCTCACAAAATTGATGTTATTTTTATTAGCCTATAAAAGTTTGACAGACTCCTAAAAAACATGGGAAATACAGTGTTGTGAGGAACCAAACTCAGAGACTTTAAATGTATAGAAAATGTCAGTTTATCTGTAATGTGTGTAACTTTACTTGTGTATTGCTCAAGTTTAAGTGATGTGATAGAAATGTGCCTCACGAACTGGGCCATATCAAATATCATACCAAAACATTGGGTATAAAAGCACTTCTACCTTTAAGAGACACAAACCATGTTGATACTTTGTCTCACTTATTCATATTTTCTCAGGGGAAGTTAACATTTGGATGTTTGTCTCTCACCATACTCTCCAGAGACGGAGTGATCACAGAGGACTCTGCTGTCACAGCTATCATCATCTAAACCCAGAAAGTGCCTATAACTCCAGACCTGGATGACTAAAATAGCCCTGTTCATATCAGCATGCCTCACTCCTCCTCTGTTCCCGCTGCCTGCCTGGCAACTTCACAGTCTGTCTACATGAGATGATGTAACATATTGTTCTGGCTTGTACAAGAGCCATTTTGCTAAACACAATATAATAGCACGGTTAATCATTTCCCTATCAGCTCAGAGTCAACTCATTTAAATGGCGAGTTGTGTGTATGAGTGGCATGAAACGATAGACAGGGGAAGGATTAACACTGTTGTTATCTCAGAATAAATGTTAATAGGACATGGCCTCTTCTAGCTGCATTGAGGTGTAACCACTGATTGATGCACACGGCAGTTTAGATCCTCACATGTGCTATGTCTTATGCACACACACACACACACACACACACACACACACACACAAACGTGGCGGCCCTCTCGCTGCCTTCACTAATGTCAGAAGTCAGCTTCATACCTGTTGTCATGGAAACCCAAAGGAGCTGCTATGGTATCTGAGAGTCTAAATTGCTTTAGTGTCTAATGTCTAAGGTAGCAGCTAAGGTGAAAACCATTCTGGTCACTTTGATGGCTGGCTGCATTGTGTTATGTTCAGTTTAAAAATGAGAAATAATAACATGCAAACATCTGGTGTGTGGTTATTGGATATAGATTAGAAGCACATACCACACACAAGAAAGTGAAAAATGATATATCCAGATTAGGTATATAATTCATAGAGTACAATTCATTCGTTATGCTTCCACATGAGCTCAAGTCTGATTTTGGATGTCATATTAATTTACAACTTACTCTTTAATGCATGATTGGAGGTACAACTTTGCGCGCAACTGATATAAATTTACTGTAACAATGTAACCAAGGAACAAAGCTTACTGTACAGTTGAACATTTAAATTGATATCTGAGTCATTCATCATTTCCTCCACTGCATTTTGCGTGCCATTTAAAGCAACTGAAGTAAAAGGAAGTGTTTCTAAATGAGACATGAAAAAGCAGCAGCATGCAAACTCATGTGTTTAGGGGAAGCAGTAAGAGGAAGTCCAGTTGAATGTGTGTAAAACCTTTGCTGGTAAATCTTGGGGCCTTTGTTCCTGTAGTCTAATAACTGCTGTAGGGGACAAACAAACAATACATGGTAGACTGTAACTCTATTCCTCAGTGCATCTTCAACTTGACACCAGTCTCTTTCTGTGGAATATAGAGGATCCATTACCGAGCATAATTTTTTCCACCCAACGTTTTCATCGAAAAATGATCTGGAGTGGGTCAGTGTGTACTAATCAGTTTTTGTGGAGAATAGCATGATTTTTGTATCTTCTCAGGTTGAGATTCTTTATGGTTTTTAATGTCTGGTTGCAAGGAGAAAACTGAAACTGATTTTGTACTGTAGTGCTGAAACTAGCATCTAGCAGTGAGCTTGCAGATTGCAAACAGTTTGCTTCACTCTCCCCTTCCAAGCTTGTAGGGGAACCTATGGTGGAACTTGTGCAAAATGCAAAACGCGTATCTAGAGCCAGTGTTTGGTTTGTCCATTCTGGGCTGCATCAGAAACATGGTGGTTCAACATGGCAGTGTCACTGGACAAGGATCTGCACCCTTTTTCGATATATGGCTCATTCTAGATAATGAAAACTCAACTATTCTTATTTTCAGGTGATTATACACCAATGCAATCAAACTAATTAGAGCCAGACAAATATATCGGTCTGCTGATTGGCCTATCACAGCAATATCCGTCTATCCGTAGCAAGGTTTGTTGTAGGCAACTGGACTTCATAAAGTGACTGACTGGCTTGGGAGTTCAGGTATTAAACCACTGTGTAGTGTAGAAGAAGCCTCTGAAGAAGCCTCTTGGATGAGAGGCGAAACGTCTTCAAGAACTTTATGAAGTCCAGTTGCCTACAACAAACCTTGCTACGGATACCATGACCTGGATGACTGAGAACCTACACAGACAATATCCGTCTATATTGTTATTGGTGTATGTTGTCTGATATGCACCGATATGACGACTTTCTTTTGTGACAGAACATAATGCAGATTATTTATTTAGTTATTTCATTTTAAAGGCAGGGTTTAATGTATATTTGGTCCTTTTTCTTAATTCAAGTTTAATAGATACACTCTTTTTTTCTATTTGTGTTTTTATTTATTTATAGTTATTTCTAATTATTAAATTCAAGTTAAAGTTTCCCATTTCAGTGACAATAAAATTTGTCATTAAACTTTAAAATATCATTGCAATATTGGCTGATATATCTATATTGGAATGTTTTTTACTCCATTTAATCATTATCGGCACCTGTCACAAAATTCCTGTATCAGCTGGGTCGTAATACTTCTGCTATATTCTGCCAATAAACCCCTGTAAATCATACACACTGGACCTTTAACCAAAAACAAAAAAACATCTTTTTGACTTTGTTTTAGGCCCTGCTAAACTGTGGTAGAGATCTTTGGATATTTTGGAGCATTTTATAGACTGAAGTATTAACTGACACACTGAAAAGAAAGATGGATTAATTGAAAATATGCTCTGACCTCGTCTAACGACCACCATTATTTAGGCAGGGCATCACAGTTGTCCTGTTTAAAGAGTCGTAACCTTTAGGCTAAAATTAACTGCAACAGCACAAGACCGTTTCGAGGACAATGAAGTTGGAGAAAGAGCGAAAACACCTCTCACATACTGCTTGTTTGTAGCATCTCACCTTGCTCATATGGAGATTCATGGAGATTCATGTTAATTCATGCACTGAGAATGGGTGATATTGAACATCAAAGTCATTTAAACATCAAAGTCATTTGAAATCTATGAATGCTTCAACCATTGCTTGTAACTGGTCTGGTTGTGCTCATTTTGTAATCTACAGGTAGCAACTATGTACCAGGAAATACCAGCATGCACCTTAAGATCCTTCATAACACTCAGATTTCCCTTCAGTGGCACAAACATCTGGACTAGGCAGCTTCACATTACATTTCAAGTAATGCATGTCAAGCAACTGGAGCTTTGAGGACAAAGTTGAGCAAGGCGGGTCTGTTTTTTTCAAACAGGCAAATGCTATAAACAACAGAATAAGGTTCACGTTGGTGACACGCAGGGGCAGATCATGGGGGCAAGTTTTAAAAAACGTGGGAGAGTTGAGGGCAGAGACACATGCAGGTATTGTTATGAGCATGTAGAAGGCTAAAATAGCCTCTCCATGTCCACTGATGACATGACTTTTGGCCAGCAGGTGAAGACAAGCTGCTCAAAAAACCCAAGAAGCAACAGGATTGAAGAGGCTTGAGGCAGGGAGATGCACAACACCATAACCACATTCCCTGAGTAGTTTGTGACATGCAGCATTCACCCTTGTTCAAGATTTACACAGAAGAGAGTCGCTGTACTCACTGGTTTCCCATTCCTGTGATGTGCAGTGGACAGAAGAAACACACACACACATACACACGACCACAGTTAAACATGACAAAATCAGTGTATTACCTATAGTAAATGGTGGTGGCACACCCCAGTTTGGAGAAGCTGCAGGATTACCAGTGTGGGATGCTAGGCAATGCACTGCTGTGGACAGCAACCAAATGTGTTTTTGCCACCTAAATAAAAAAGTACCTAAAAAAATTTTCTTTCACCACTTTACCTTGCCTTCAGACAGCCTTATATATGCAAAAAATAGCGCTCTCTCCAAAGCAACCAGACTCTTTTGGCAAAAATAGTGAATCAATCCAGAGCATGGGAGTTGCTGGTTTCCCGCTGCCTTGATCACTTAGTTTGTTTATCATTGTGTGAGTCTGGTGTTTTAAAAGGTTATTTCAGATTCAACAATGTCACACAACTCCAGTAACTCCTGTGTTCTGCAAGGTAAAATTACAGTTTTTGCCAAAGGAGTTTGGTGCCTTTAGACTGTCATATTTCACTTATATAAATTGGTTTTCAGTTGAAAAAGGTTCCAAAGTAAAGCAGTGAAAATATACACTTAAACTGATATTGACTTTTTTTAGGTGGGTATTTTTTAAGTGACCTTTTTTTAAGTGACAAAAATACATTTTTGCTGACCCTGTCCACAGCAGTTCATTGTTTAGCTTCCTATATTGGTATGTGGCTGCAACTAATGATTATTTTCATTGTCGATTAATGTATTGATTATTTTCTCAATTAATCGATAGTTGTTTGGTCTATTAAATGTCACAAAATGATGAAAAATGCAAAATTATTCAAACCGATTTATCAATTATAAAAATAACTGGAGATTAATTTAACAATCTATCTAAAATCAATTAAATTGGTTAATCACTGGCCCTACTTTTGCTTCTCCAAACTGGGGACATGATGACCACCATCTACTCTAGATAATACACTGGTTATGGATACGTACCTCATACAACCCCACTTCAAATAATCTCAACTTCCCCTTAAAGGTGTGTTGTTTGAGCATGAAATTTAATTTTGCAGTGGTATTAAAACATTTTGGCAACACTTGAACACCCACACATGCACACAGAATCAAACAAACAAAGATTAAATTCAGATATCTGAAGTTTAACATCTATAAATAAATCCACTTCTTTTCTCTAAACTGTGTGGCTCACGTCTCCTCAAAAGTGTTGATAACAAACTAACACATTAACAAGTTGATTTTCCTCAGTCTCCAAACACAGACAAATATTGATTTTGGCTCGCCTTTACTAATATTATTTCATATCTCAGTAGACAATCTATGGCACAGCTCCAAACTGTGGAGGAATTCTGCTGCCAAGTTATGAACAAACACTTAAGCCAAAAGGCTGCAGATTCAGATTCACTACACAGTCGGAAAGCCAAACGGTTTTTAAAATAATTTTATTTGACTGCTTCTTTTCAGGACTCAAAGCATCAATCTGAAATCTGGCCTGAAGACCATAGCTGAGCAGTCTTTTTCAAATCCTGCTGCCCTGGTTTTGTATTCCATTTCATACAGTATGATGCATTTTTGTTGCTAGTTTGTTTCCCAGAATTTGTTATTGTTTACTTTAAATGGATAGTTCAGATTTTTCGGCAGTGGGGTTGTATGAGGTACTCATCCATAGTCGGTGTGTTACTTACAGTAGATGGCTGTTGGCACGCCCCAGTTTGGAGAAGCAGCAGGAGTACTGGTGTAGGAAGCTAAGCAATGTACTGCTTTGGGGTGAGCAGTAAAACATGTTTTAGCCACCTAAAAAAACAATATTAGTTAAAGTGTACACTATATTTAGAATATTTTAACCACTTTACGTTGCCGTCAGCCAAATATTGCTCTTTGACAAAAAAACAGAAATTTTGCCTTGCAGAACATGGGAGTTGCTCAGCTGCTGCCTCAATCAGTTGGGTTGTTTGTGTTACTGTGTGACTTTGGTGTTTCATTTGGATTCACCAAAGTCAAACAACAATGCATACAAACTAACTAATTGAGGTAGCAGTAGACCAGCAAGGTAAAATCACTGTATTTGCCAAGGAGTGAGAAAGCGATATTGGTTAATATAAAACACAATTTCCTGATGGAAAACACTGTAAGAAAGTGAAAATATTCTAAAGTATACATTTAAATTGATCTTTATTTTTATGGGTGGGCTTTTTTTTAAATTACATTTTGCTGCTGACCCTGTCCACAGCAGTATATTTCTTATCTTCTGTGCTGCTACTCCTCTCTGCTTCTCCAAACTGGGGACACGTCAACCGTCATCTACTGTAGGTAATACGCTGACTGTGCATTAGTACTTCATATAAACCCATTTCAAATAATCCAAACTATCTCTTTACAGGGTTTAGTGTCTTTTTTTTCTCTCGAAATCTCAGGAAACTGTAGACAAATGAAGACTGATGCACATCAACAAAGGTGAAATGCAGCTCAAAGAAGCTAGAACCAGCACAACAAAACTCCATTCACATATTTAGCACAACAAATAAAAATGATTCACTGGGTCAAACGGTTGAATTGATGCAGTTGTGGGCGAGTGCTTTTTCCTGCGTGCCAAGAGCAACATGTAAAAGCATGAACACAGAGAAAGAGCAGTGAAGAGACAGATTTGCCTATTAACTTGTCTATCAATGTTAACTTTTTAAGGACTCAGAAAACTATGTAACTAATCACCCTTCTTCTCCCTTAACAGACATAAACTACTTGCCATGCTGCATATCCAAAAACTGCATGCCCCCCTATCCATCAACCCTCCTTGCACCCATTGGCTGACTGAGAAATTTACTAGCAGCAGTCTGATTGGTCAGCTGCTGCCAATGACGCACAACAAATCTCCTCTCAAAGTGAGCTTATTAATTGATAAGCAGACTTCTCTTACAAGATCCCAGAGAGATGAGAGGTGTGTGTGTGAGAGAGAGAGAGAAAGAAGGAGAGAGTTGAGAGTGAAAGGGAGACAGGAACAGAAAGAGGGAAGAAGAAATGAGAAATGAGGGAAGAGGTAAAAATATTCAAGTGGTCGGAAATGATACGTTAATATCAGTTTTGTCGAGAACACCTTTCTGCTGTAAAGATGAATAATAACATTACCACAGCTCTTTCAAGACATAGTTTGGTGCCACTTTACAATATGACAACCCTTATAAAAGATTTATAAATAGGTTATAATAAGACTTTTAATTAGGTTGTAAACACTTTATAAATCATTAATAAACAAAACAAGTTATAACACAGTTTTCATACATTGATGTGGGCTCACCAAGATCCAGTTCCTGCTTACTATTAATTAATCTTTCTAAAGACTAACTACCATTTATAACTGGCAAGAGGGAGCCTTATTGTGATTTGTAAGACATGCATGCTGGAAATATCAAGATAAACAATATTGCCAGAACTTTTGTGTATTAATCTAGCAATCTGATGCCAAATTAAAATTTTTGACTATTAAGATATGATGACGGTGGTTAAATGCTAGTAACTTATTAACAAATATGTGATGAAGCTGAAAGGTATAACTGCTGCTGATGGAGAAGTCAAAGTAAGCAATGAGATCTGAGGCTTAACAGAACAGTAAATGTAAATGTGGGCTCACTATCTGGCAAGCAACAGGTCACTTTTGCCCCTTTGATTAGGGTCCGAGTGATACTGGATTTCTGGGGCCGATGGCAATATTAGTGCGTAAAAATAAATTCGATAGCGATATATGGGCTGATATTCTTTATACATAATATACAGAATACAGAATATACATAGACATATTTTTGCATTAATGCCTTAAACACTTTATATATAACCTAATGATAAATCACATAAGGGCAGACTTATTGTAAAGTGGTACCCATAACTTCTGACGTAATTATTTGTAGATGGTCAGACCGTGCTGCATAAACTTGACTTTATTACATTACATTAATTCAGTGTAGTTATGCTGATTTGAATGGAGGAGGACAGGTAAGCTATCACCTCAGTCACATACTCCATGTCAGTATCTAATCTGAAACTGCAGCTTCAGTTACACAGAGGTGCTCTTGATGTGAATGAGAGAGTACATTTCCATAACTGATGGCTGCTGTTAACTTCAGCTGTCTCCCTCATAGTAAAGCTAAATATAGTTATAGCTTTAAAGTCATTAAATCTCCCTCCAAGAGTTTCTCTAAACAAAAAGTCCCCTTAACCTCTGAGTGAAAGTAAAGCGCCGGTTAAGGTTAGCTAACTGATAAATGTTGCTTGAAAACGAGCTGTCAAACCCTCCCCTAGCAAGAAACCTCGCTCCCACATGTATCTAGCCTCTGCGAAGGAGTCAGAAATAAAAGTTTGTCATGACACTGAGGCAGCAGTTGTTCCTACCTGAAAATTGACAGTCAGTAAGGTCCAGCACTCGTGTCCAGTGTCCGTCTGTGTGTCTCTCCGGTTCTGAGCGCTCTCCCCTCTCTCTCACACGCTCACATACGGCTGAATCTGTACTTGGCAACCTCACCAGCAGCGCTTCTCCTGACGTCACCTCAGGGTTGAACGGCCAACGGACCAATCACAGCCCGAGCTGCGGCGCACAGGTATACAGTTCTGTGACAGTATTGGTCACCTCTCTCCATCGATGACTCCCTTGCTGTACTTCAGATAACAAGGTTTGGAGGGGAGTTGATGTCGGTGTGCAGTTTTGACAGTGGTTATAATATAAACCACTCATTTTGTTGCTTCTTTTTAACAGAATCAGACAATCACCTTTGCTTAGTATGCAGGGCAGAGCAGAGGCAATTGTAACATTGTTTACATTGTATTATTATATTTTTATTCAGCGGGTTTTATTTTCCATCTTATATTATGTATTCTATTATTATCTTTTTTCATACTTTTACTAGTATTATCAAGGGGTTTTCAAGTGAAGACCCATTCAATGTCTTCTATTCTCATCTTTGTCTTTATCTTTGCTGGTGGGTTTTATTTTCCATCTTATTTTCCATTAATTATGGCATTCTATCCCTGTTTTATATTTTTTTTTTTTCATGTGAACCACTTGGTGCATGTAATTTCTTTACTGTTAAGTACTTTGGGCTGCAAGTCAGATAAGGTTATACAAATAAGGTTTATTATAATTGTCATTATTAAAAATATACATGTGCACTGATTAATAAGATGATTGATATAGTTTCACTGGTAAAGACAAAACTATAATATTAAGTTTAAAGCAAGAAGTTAGTGTTACAATTTCCTCCTTGGTGTAACACTGAAAAAAGTCATATTAACCCACTGCATCTCAAATGATGGCATACCTCAAAGTAATCACATTATTGCTGTAATGTCTAATAATGTTACTTCTTTTAGATGTCAGGCATTAAGAGCAAAAATCTGTTTCTGTCCAAAATTAGTTTTTGTCAAAAACTTCTGCTGAGGTGAAATAATCCTGCTCTTTGTCCACTTGCAGATAGAGAATGCTACTGACCAGTGTCATCATTCTAGATGGTTTCAGACTGGAGAAACTGTTGCCTTCTGTTGCCCTTGCCCCCTGTCTCCCCTATACACGTAGAAGGAATTTGACTTTTAAGCTGCAATGTTACACAGTTTTGATGAATGAATGAATGAATGAATGAATGAATGAATGAATGAATGAATGAATATTGAACATGGAGGTGATGACTAGTAATTAGTAGTTGCAGCATGTAGTATTAGACTAATGGCATTAGTAATCTAGGGACAATGCTAATGGGCTTGCAGTTGTAGGCTTGGTAGGCCTATTATCTCTCAGACTTTAGACCACATAGGCCTAATCCCTCTAAGATATAGTGGTAAGGTGCACAAACACACAGACATGCCATAGAACTAGCTGTCATTGCTAATATAGTAGACTGTTAGTAGTAGCAAACTGTAGATCTTACAGTTTGATCAAAGTGGCCACACTTTATGTAACACTGACGATTTTCTTAATTTTCTGCTTCAATTTCATGTAGGCTATAACATCTTGTTTATATTGCGTGTTATTTTTTTTTTTTTTTTTAATTTAGCTTCACATTATCTTATTGTAATTGTTTGTTATCGCTTGTTCATATCAATTCTCAATTGAATCTGCATTTTTATCCTGGTTATCTGTGTTATATGTGTTGTATCTTTGTTTTATATCAAACAAAACCCATACCAAATCACTTTAAGTAATTCATTTGCGATGATGCTTCAATATAAAGTCTATAATAAAGCACAAACTGACCTCTCCGTGTCCATTCACCATACCATATACATAGCCTACCACTTACATACACTTGATACAGCTTGTCTTGTTCCAGCTTGTGGTGGTCTAGCACTCCATCTAGTGGATTGTGTGGCCCCAAACACACAAGGTGAAGCTCATTATAAGACTAATTCTGTTCCTGAAATTAAACCTAAACTGAAAATTTACATACTGTATGTTGAAAGATGAAGTTTAGGTGCACTCTCAGGCTAGGTAGAGTCTTCATTCATTTTTATGCAATTAAAATTAAAAGGTAAGGTTTTCATGCATTAGACCTTTTTCATGTCAGCCATATTGATGTGAAATAGTAAATATAAATGATATAACTTTTTTTTTTTACATAGTAGTATTCCAGTCATTCAATAATACTAATACTAATACTACTATGTGTGTGATATTTGCCAATAAGACACATAAGCTTAAGAACATTGTTAATAAAGAACTGTGAGCCTGTATCTCAGAAATACTTGCATATTAAGATAGAACAATTTAGGGCTTTGAACAACAAGGAAAAACAAAAATTGCTTCTTTGATCTATTAGAAACATGTCAATTTTTCTCAGCTTCCACATTTGCAAATAAAGAATAAGTAAAAGCAGGGTATTTATAAGGAATGGACTGTAGACGTGTAGCCGTTTCAAACCGCCCCTGTAATGATGTTGCTGCAGTGTCTCCATACCGCCGCTGGGTGTCGCTGTGCTGTAGACGGGGCAGTGTTTGTGGTCCACTTGGACCCTCTCTCCATCGTCAGCAGTCAATGAGCTGACAGTTGCCTAGTGACGAAAAACTATCGACTGCTGCTGATTTCCTGCGTTTTCAAAATCCCATCGCTGGCACTGAGCTAATCAGTGCGAAGTTTTCCACACAGATTTTGTGTGTTTATCTCGTCTCTACAGCTGTAGTATGGGACGAAATAAAGACACTATTCTTGTTGTGACTGTAGAGTAACGTTTCAGCGTTTCAGGTAGCGTTATGAAGCCTTTTGAGGAATGATGAATAATTACGTTTTCATCAGGGTCGTAGGGAAGGGGAGCTACGGGGAGGTGAACTTGGTGAAACACAAAACAGACCGAAAACAGGTAAGAAACGAAAAGTATGTGTGAAACTCAGCACAGCTCATAACCGTTAAAATAAACAACGTACAGCGTTAGTAAGCGTAGTCGCTTGAAATTTGTAGCTTGACACTACAAAGACTTACCAAGGTTCAGATGTTAGCTTAAAGTTAGCTAAAGTCGGATAACCAAAACATCTCAGATTTATTTACGATCTTTTACATTATTTAGAAATTTTAAAGCTACCCTATAATGTTAACACAGCCACTACATTTTGAGACAACAGGGACAATTTGATTTCACTAATTCAACCTCAGGAAGTAGTAGCCGTATTATTAATACTACTGAACATCACGGTGACTGTTATCCTCCTCCTGGAGGGGAAGATTTGTAGTTTGAACTTGAGCCATAAAAACAACAAAAATCATTTCAGGGGGAGAACTCCTCTGTCAGTGTTTCATGCTTGTACTCAGTCGCATGTAGATCACCATAACATTGACAAGATTTTTCAATCCCTGGTCTACATTAGTCATTATATTTTTGTTTAAATACTGTAGTTATATTGGCTGAAATCTGTTTAAAAATTGTTTCAGTTTCTCCATCTTGTGATGGGGGATGTATAGTGACAAGAATCTGGCAATATACTGTATATATATCAATATATATCATGATAGAGGGGTTACAATTCAATGTAATGCAGTATATTGCAATACTGTAAGCAAGGTGATATATTGCTATTTTGTCAATCGAATTTTAGGAAAACTGTCATAACAACACTGCTATCCAGCAGTCGGGTTTAAACACAAAACAAAATGATGGTACAGTGGTTTTGACAATTGATACACAATGCCAGAATTTTAAACTTCAATACAATGCTAGTATAAAAACTATAATCGTTTATAACTTTTTCAATGCAATGGCATAAAGGGAAAAAAAATTCACACAGTGCTGGTACAGAAAAAGTCATTCAACACTGTCTGGCTTTGCTAATTGCTAGCCAAATTTCAGGTAGAACAATAAAGAATGAATTGAACTTGAATGAGCCCTTTTTTGGCTTCAGTACTTTTGATAGTCTAATTAACAGATATTGTACTTTCTTAAACATATTAAAAAGTGCTCAAGTATCAATACTTTTGTACTTTTGACAAGCTTACTTTATACGTTTGACTCTCAGGACTTTGGTTTCTGAATTTGTTCATGTTAACAGATAGAATGACATGTTTTCTGTAATTTTCAATTCAGAGTGATTATGCCATTTTTCTGTTGTTTTTTTTTTCTTTTTTCTTTTTCTTTCTTTTTTTTTTAACCCCCAGTATGTTATTAAGAAGCTGAATTTAATCACCTCCTCCAAGCGGGAAAGGCGTGCTGCTGAGCAGGAGGCGCAGCTTCTGTCTCAGCTGCGGCATCCTAACATCGTGACATATAGAGAGTCTTGGGAAGGAGATGACTGCCAGCTGTACATTGTGATGGGTTTCTGTGAAGGCGGTGACCTTTATCATCGACTCAAACAACAAAAGGGAGAACTTCTACCTGAGAGGCAGGTGGTGGAATGGTTTGTCCAGATAGCCATGGCACTCCAGGTATGTTGTGAGGGTCAGACATAATTTATTTTCTTTACACAAGTATAGGACATTTGAAGTGTGATTTTGCTTTGCAGTACCTGCATGAGAGGAACATTCTTCACAGAGACCTTAAGACACAGAACATCTTCCTGACAAAGACCAACATCATCAAAGTTGGGGACCTTGGCATTGCACGAGTGTTGGAGAACCAGAATGATATGGCCAGCACACTCATAGGGACCCCTTACTACATGAGTCCAGAGCTCTTCTCTAATAAACCCTATAACCACAAGGTAATTTGGTTGGCGGCTGTTACTCTGTGTAGTTTACTTATGAATGGTCATTGGAACTATACAAATGGATGTTGTTGTTTTTCTCTAGTCAGATGTGTGGGCGCTGGGTTGCTGTGTATATGAAATGTCCACGCTAAAACATGCCTTCAATGCCAAAGACATGAACTCACTGGTCTATCGCATTGTAGAAGGAAAGGTGGGTTTCATCTTTTTATATTTATTGTATTAGATATTCTGTTAATGTCAGGTTTGAATGTTTTTATTTATAAGTATTTTTACTTCATGATTCAGTTATTGTGTCAAAGGTTCAGTTGTTTTTTTGTTTAGTTACATAAACATGCTGAAGTTAGGAATAGTCTTGCCCCTTCAAAAATATCTGGAATAATCTTTAAATATCATTTATGACAAAAGGTTGACATTCAAACTGTAAATCATCATTTGAATGCTGCACTGCTTTTATTGCATGATCAGTCTGTTTAAACCCAGTGTTATTGCACAGTTTCAGATAGAGATTAGCCCACACAAATATTATTAGTATTATACTTTTGGTAGGATTAGATTCCAGCAGTGACTGTGTAGGATTGTTTCTGACTCATGTGATCCAAACATTTCCAATAACTCTGAAGCGGTGTAAAGTCCAAAAGCCACAATTTATTGAAAAAAGATAGATGTAATAATTTTCAAAATTCACGTTTTATTTAATGAAAAATGTTGTCAGTCCATATTCTTGGCTTTTAGCCTCTCAAAAACAACATTTTCAATATGTCCAAAAAACTGTTTGCTCTTCCACTTGCTGCACATTAAGGCACATGCCTATATTAACGGGGCAGTAAAGCAGAAATCATAAATTTAGAACCAGAGAACCATAAATTACTTTAATGTTGACAAAACTGATAGAATTCTGTTCATTAAAGAAAGTTGATTTTGAAAAAAATACTAACTCATATAATTTAAATCATTTTATTCAAATTGAGGATTTCTGTACAGCCCTACTATGAATTCTAACATGTTTCCCTGGTTTTCTCATCAGCTGCCACAGATGCCCAGTAGGTATGATCCCCAGCTGGGAGAACTGATCAAGAGCATGCTGTGTAAGAGACCTGACGACAGGCCTGATGTCAAACTTATCCTCCGGCAACCCTACATCAAACGTCAAATTGCCATGTTCCTTGAGGCTACTAAAGAGTAGGTGGCAGTGACAACACGTTGCCTGACTGTTATTTCTCATTTCTGTGAACTTTACCCAGTGCTTTTTTGTTTGTCTTTTGCTGTCATTTCTTTCTCTGTGTACTTCAATTTGATTACTTTCACATTTTGTTTCTTCTTGTTTTGGTTCTTAACAGAAAAACTGCAAAGTCAAAGAAGAAGGCTGTAGGTGGCAGTGGTGATTGTAGGGCCAACAGTGCACCATCTGTGGTATTGTCTCAGCCCAAACCAGAGAGAAGTCCCCAACCTGAACCTCTACCCAGGGTGAAACGGGTGAGTGATGGAAGCAAGGCTGGTTTGACACAGACAACTGTGCTATAATACTATAATGTTTTGCAGTATTCTCATAGCAGTCCATGATATCGGCCAATAATTGTGTTGTCACTTATTGAAATGTATCCTATGATTTTCTTATGTTTCCTACATTATATCTCTGTACATACAGGTTATTTTCTGTTATCCTCAAGAAGTTTCAGTGTAAGGGTGTTAGGGGTAGTGGAAAATTAGGGAACATTTGATTTGAATAGTAGCCTGTCATCATGTCTTTTACTGCTGTCTTTGGAGATTTCTGTCCAATGTGTTCATTTTTAAGTGCTCATTGCTGAGCACCTCCCCATATAAAACACACTGCAGCCTCTCTGGCCCAAGCTGCCACAGTACATCCAGAAAGCAAGTGTTGTTGGATTAAAGTAATAACGTGTACTGTAAATACCTTTCCGGTTTTACTATACAGCTGAAACTGTTTGCATTTGAGCATTTGCATTTAAGTTCTGATGTCAGGCAGGAAATCGTCCATGTTTATTGTGCCTTTTGTTTTTTTTCTCTTCATCTCCAGAAAGAAGAGAAATCACATCAGCATAAAGTTCGGAATGGCATCCCTGACCCCACTCCAGTCTACGTACCTCCACCACCCAAACCCTTATCACCTGATGCTCTCAAAGCCAGCATTGCATCCTTGGCAACCATCAGCAACATTAATATTGATATGCCACCACAGGAGGATGAGGACCTGATAAAAAGACAGGTGCAGGGGCCCCAGTCGGTTGTGTCACATCACCGGGTAGATAGTAATGAACCTGTGACTCACAGCGCATACAAAGACAGCAAGGGACGAGGGAAACCAGATCCCTCTCCACCTCCCTCCCCCGTTAAGCCCCCTCTGAAGTCTGTATCAGGTTTTGCCAGTAGGGGAGGAGACGAGAGGAGGCCATCCAATGGATTGTTAGACATTCATCCACAGGCCATGCCAAACCCAGGGGACGCATTTTCTGCGTGTGTGGAGAAACAGATGTCAGAGGTGGATGATAAGGATGATACCATGGAGTTACTTAAAGAGGCTGACATGCAGAACCCAAACACAGAGGAGGAGAGAAGATCTGGACACAAATCCAATATAGAAAATATTGGAGTGGAGGTGAATAAAGATAATGAAAATGACACCGTGACCCTTCTCAAGGCAGCTGTGACACAACACCAAACCTCAAACATCCAAGTAAGTGCTCTTAGTAGTATAGCCAGTTATAGGTATGTCTGTTCTTTTCTTATGATGTGTTCTTGTCTGTTTGTTTATGTGTGATTATTTATGTCTTTGCAGGAAAACCTAGAATCTACTGAAAAGCTGTTAGAGCCCTTCCCACAATCCCTGGTGAGCATTAAAATTCTTGCACTCATTCTGTGAACTCCTGCCATGCCTAGTGTCAGTGTTGACCTCAATTCAGCCCTTTGATCATTTATAAATATGAAACAAGTATATCATTGTTATTTTATTTCAATAACCTGCTAACACATTGAGTTTACAAGTGTTTACGTTGTTTATTAGTAGATTGTTTGATGAATGCCCAAAGAGTCCATTCATTGGTTATGTCTGCTGTCAAGAGACACTTATTATGTTAAAAAAAGTTTTAACTCCGGCTATTTAAGCATTTGTCAAACTGAATGAAAAACTATGTCAAATACAACATTGTGTTTATTAAAACAACAAGCTATTTCTAATCTAGGATTATACATGTGCATTTTTTCCTGTACTTATGTACATGTTTGTTTGTTTGTACAATGTTTCTTTTCCAATTATGAAAACTAATTAAGTGGAGAAAAAAATAAAAGGGTGCATTTTCTTACACATTCAAATTTCTATCTAACCTTAAATGACTCCTTGGCACCTGTTTTACATCTACCTCTTCTAAAAAGTAATTGAATAGACCTGCCATAAGCTGACTCTGTATCATTGCCCTAATGGTACAAAGTACAGGAAGTTTTTTCTGTAATGTGGGAAGATTTTTGCCACAGTCAAAAATGTGTCATTGTGTCTGTTTAGGATCCTGCTCAGGAGGATTCTCCTTCACCAGCCAGTAAGCCGGGTTTCATCACTCCATGCCAGACCCCCCTGTACCTTTCATCGGAACCTTCTATATCACGGCAGTACAAAGTGAGGGACATAAAACAAACACATGGGAATCAGGAAAAGGTAAAGATGCAGTCAGTTTTTTTTTTTTTTTTTTTTTTAATTAGGCTTTATCTTATTTTGTTTCTAATCTTTTTTGCCTTCTGATAGTCAAAGGTGGCTGCTCCCAGACCTTTACCTCCACCTCCTGTTGAGAGCATAGCTGTGGAGGGGAGAAAGAGGAGCAAGAGGAGCACAGAGGGCAAGAAAGCTAGTGCAGCTGCAACCTCCACATCAGTGAGTTCCTGTAAGGACGGATTCTTACCACTGCCACAGGTAGTGATGCTCGTCCACTATTACACTGTACACAGCCACATTAATGCAGAGAATGCAAAATATATTTTTGAATATCCACCCTGCCTAAGACACATTTTTAATGTAAAATAGTAAGTTGTATAAACATTTCAGTTATCTTTAAACACAAATAAGTCATAGTTTGTACAGTTTTATGTTGAAAGTTAAACCCTGTACAAAACCCTGAAACCATTCTTTTTTTCCTTATTCTTTTTGTGTTCAAGTCTAATGGCTTTGGTATATTGGAGCACTCTTGCTAAAATCAGCAGATTTACTTAACTGATTCAGTTTATCAATCACAGAAAATGTGTCAATGTTCTTTTCAGGATCGTCCTCTATCTGCCAGGGAGAGGAGAAGACTGAGGCAGTCCCAGGAGAGTGCTAGCCAACCAGGTGCTTACTGTCTTTTCCAAATTCCAAACTGAAACATCTATAGTAAAAGCAAATGCCAGTAGATTGGCTGAGGAGAGCTACTTCATAAATAGAGCTATGACAAAACAGGTGCTTTTTGGATCCAGGGACATGTCATGAGACTCACATTCTTCAGGTTCTTCATCTGCTCTGAGGAAGACTTGCACCTTTTTATTTAAGACTTTTTCATATTTGCAAAGCAGTGTGCCCTAATTTTTTATTTATTTTTTTAATTGATCTCAAAGCAAAGTACAAGTCCAACCTCTCTTTCTTCTTTTTTTGTGTCATTATAGTTGGACAGATTTTTTTTTTTAACTGTAAGACTAAACTTATAAGAGAAAACGGTAATCCTTAGAAAATGCACTTGTTTACGTACACACATATACACTTACTAGCACCAGGAAACTTGTACGTGTGCATTTTAGGTGAAATATTCTATACATATTACAGGTCTATAAAAACATAAAAGAAGTAGTTGACTTCTTTTCTGGATGATGTTTCTGCTCTTTTCACAGGTGTTAGTGCTGTAAGAAGGGCATCTTATGATATCACTTCTACCAAGAATGAGCACTACAACACTCCAGTTTCCAGATCTGTTTCAGACATTATCACTGAGACCAACTGTAAGGTACTGACACACCATTGCTGTGACATTAGGTTGTACTTTGTACAGTCATTGAAAGAGAACTGAACTTTCTGAACGTCTACCAGTGTGACAAAAAATGGCTAGAGGTGCTGTGTGAAGCTAACCTGATAATACAGAAACAGAAGTCTACGTCAAAACTTCAACAACGGGATGTTTTTCATTACAGCAGGATAAGCTAGCAGAGAGAAGGTCAGATGAAGATGAGTGCAACTCATCCACAAGTTCCACAGAACGTTCAGAGGGAGACTGCAGGGAGAGGTGAGAGCATATAAGACAACAACATGAAGTGCAGTTCACCTCAGCTCAAACATAATCACCATCACTGCTTTACACTTAAAATGTTGGGCTCTGAAAAGTTTATATTAACATATGTGCTGTTTCATATTTCTTGAGTAAATTTGCTGTATAATCCAAGATTTATGGGTCATCTGCAGGAAGACTGAATCCAGCGATATGCTAGATTTAGTCGACATGATGACCCAAACTTTGAGAATGGACATGGGAGATGGTGTGAAAGAGATGGACAAAAGCAGATTTGGTTCTACTGCACTGCCAGAATTTAAGCTGAACAGGAAGTACAGGGACACCCTGGTGCTTCATGGGAAGGCTCGAGAGGAAGCAGAGAGCCTGTCACTCGGTGAAATACCAACAGGTCAGATACTTTGATCAGACTCTTTTCTCCTCAGTCTGACGTTCTGTAGCTTTCTTACATTGAACCAGCTTGTCTTTCTAACAGGCTCCCCTTCTGGTCCAGCCAAGATCAGGAGAGCCATAGAACAGCTGAGGACAGATGTGGTGAAGGGCCTGGGGGTCAAGCTGCTGGACAGAGTGCTGGAAATCATGGAGGAGGAGGATGACATCAAACGAGAAGTATGATTTTAGTGTACCCATACCCATAACACTAAGGAGCTGGGGCAGTGTGTTTATAAGGGATATTATGGTTCTGTAAGTGAAATACATTGTGCATGTTTACACCAGGAAATATAATGGAAGTCACAAAGATGTAAGCTAGGTGTAGAAGTTACATACAGAAATGACAGTGGTATGTACACACAGACACAAAATGGGCACAAAAAATGGGGCCCATTGAGATGAGATGTGACTAAGTTGAGTTGCACTGACTTCCAGAGGTGGGAAGTAACGAGTTACATTTACTCCTTTACATGTACTCAAGTAACTCTTTTTTGAGAAATTGTAAAATTACTTCTACTCTGTTACATTTAGATACCATCAGGATACTACATCATTCATTCACTCCTGAATTCAATAATTCAATTAATATATCAATTAAGATATGACACATTCAGAGACATAAGATGCTCATGTCTATTATGCAAATGCATATGATTTGCTGAATTATTTTCAAAATCATAATATTAGACAAAATGCAAAGAATGCCATAAAAATGTACTTTTGGTGTACTTCATAGAGTATAATAATGTAATATTTTGTGATCATATAAGAGATAGACTGGAAATATTGTCCTGGTGTATATGTGACAGGTAATCTGTTGTTTCATCACAAATAAATACAGGTGTGTTCACTTCTTTACCTTTACCTGAGGAGGATCATCTCTGGTTCAGATTGGGGGGCGGGGGGTGCTCAGTAATGTACCAGTGTTTTTTTTTCTCACTACTCAGATTACTCTCAACTCAAGTAATTTTTTTCAATAGATATTTTTGGACTCTTAGTCACGTAGTTTTTATGACTACTTTTACTTCCACTGGAGTACTTGTTTTTGCAAAGTAATTGTACTTTTACTTGAATACAGTCTTTGGCCTTTCTATCACACCTTTGGAACAGATTAACTTGTCCATGCACAGTGTCATCAGTTTGTCTTCAAATTTCAAAGCCCAGTTTGTGTACAACTCAGGTAGGTATCCATCTGTCCTTTGTTTCCAAAATAATCACAGTTGGCATCTCTTTTTCTCACTACAGCTGTGCCTTCGTGACCAGATGGGAGATGAGAAGTACCAACTTTATGCTGTGATGGTGAGGCAGCTGAAATTTTTTGAGGATATTGCCCTCAAGGTTTAGAGCAAATGCTGTATATAAGGGGGAATACACATTCATTTCCATGACACTACTTGTGAGATTGTATTCATGAGAGATGAGCATCGTAACAGATCTTGTACTGCAGGAAATTGTCTTTGGAAGAAATGTTTTGTCATATTTTTTTCCTCCTGCTGGCATGCAAATTATAATTTATGCTTCCAGTTTTTGTCATGGAAATGCCACCATTCAGCTGCCCTTGTGTGAGCAATCTCGTGTAAATTACTGTGTAAAGTTTTTTTTGTTTTTTTTTACCTCATTCTTAAAACATTGAATTTGTAATTATTCCTGTAATTTTCAGGATGCCTATGCAAATATTTTGAGTCATGTTAATGTCAACACACTCCTCCTGCTACCCTTCTGTAGTAGATACTCATTTGTTCATTTATAATGCAGGACAGAGTTTCAATAGTTGTTTTACCCTTGCTGTATCTTTGTATCTCACTAATGCTGTATTGTATTTTTCTACACACAATAATGTAATGTAGATGCATTGTAGATATTAACATTTGAATTATTTCTAATAAATCCTAAATATTTTTTTGTTCACACATATTTTCAGGAACAACAAAACAAACATTTCATTGACAGCACCAAACAAGAAAAACACTAATTAAAAATGCAGAAATGCATCTTTGTGCACATATAAAGAGAGTCCCACAGGAAAGAAACATCTAAATGCAAATGAAACCATTTATAAAACGTAGACAGTATCGGATGTTTATTATTTGGACATGTGAGTATTTCATTATCGATTGATAAACATTGTAACAGTGCTGATGAATGGTAATTCAAATGTGAACCGTGAGACAAAATTTCAAATTATTTCCGATATAAAAGGATGTATGAACAACTGGGCAGGGACAGTTCTGAGTTATTTGTGCTTCTTCTTCTTGAGATTTTCCTGAGGTTTTTGGCTGGACTCCCCGCTGGTCTCTGGTATAACTGGCTGCCAGGCCAGAGGATTCTGTCTGTACATAGGCCATGGAGGCAGAGTCAACTAAAATCAAAGACAGACACAAGACATTATAATACTGGCAGTTGTTTATGGCTCTACATAAGACATTTTTACATGGTATAAAACTGCAATACACTGAGCAATGTGCAAGAATGTCTTTGGGTGCACAACAAATTTATATATTGTTTCTTCTCCACAAATAAAGTAAACAACTGTGCAACATTACTTACCACACAGGACACAGCAAAACCAGCCAAGACTATGTAGACTGTCCACCCAAACTGTTCAATGATCAGACCATATACAAATCCAATCACCTGGAAGGACCATACAAATGATATGAGCAAACCTGATTTCAAGTAAAAATGCAGTGGTATTTTAGTGGGATGTTTGGAATTGATACTTTGCTTGTATCATGGTTACTTACTGCTGAGATGAGGATTATTCCTTGGAAAATCTGTTCAGCCAACTTCTGGCCTTTATAGTCCTATAACACAAAGGAAAAACAACACTAATGACAGAACATTCGTTCACATTGATGGTAAGGATAGTAAGTGGGTCCATCTGTGCAAAATAAACTGCAGCTGAAATGTGGGGTATTGTCCGATATCTTTCTTTAATGTTACACTAAACACAAGCAATTCCAGCAAACATTGAATGAGCCCTCACATGCAATATGACTGTCTATCTAGGGCAAACCCACTGAACCAAGTGCATTAACTACATTTATTCTTGTGGGGAAAAAAACGTCCATATTAGCGCAATATGGTACAAAAAACACATTATGATTATTCGGATAGTCTGACAAATATTGCGATATGATACATGGTTAGTGGAAATGATCAGTTTTACATCATAGTTTGATTTGTAGGCCAGGGCATCTCTGCAGCACTACTACTCTTTGATTTATTGTGCAGTCCTAGCCCAGTATTACATTTACTCTTGTGCAGTAATTACATTCATACTGGTGCCACGATTCTTGTTCAATAATGCACCAATTCTAGTGTAAATTGCATTGTATTTATTTATTTATTTTCCGTATCATTCCAGTTTGCTGCTTTATTCTGGCACTCATGTTTACTTATGATTCTGCTTTATTCTAGTTTTGCTCTATCATTTCCGTTTTCTATTTCCAGTTCCTGTGAGTTTCTTTGTGTCGTTTTAATTGCACTCATTTACTAATTTCGTTGTATGCTGTACAATTACCTTCTAACAAGCTAACGCTGCTAAATAACTTGCAAATTTAGTCAGATCGAAGACGTGCCAAAATGTGAGCAAACAACATCTGGTGAATTCGGTTAACTTTGTATCCGATATTAAAAGCTACGATGGATCAGAAAACTTTTTTGAAGAATATCATAACGTTAGCTAGCAGCTGCTATCTTTAACGGTACATTAATCTAACCACTAGCGTTACACTGGCTAGCTAAATCCTTAACGTTAGCTTGGTATAAAAGCATGGACGAACGGCTAGCATTATTATGGTGCTCCACATCAAATAATCTAAACATCTCTTACCATGTGCGTGGGAATGCTCTTGAATATAGACAGCATCTTTACACTTTAAACGTACAAACAAGCGAACAAAATTTGGCTCAAACCGCAGCACTTTGACTTCCTGTTTCAAAAAGATACGTTGTGTTGTGAAGGACCCCTCCGGCTCCTCCTGACTGTTATAACTCGCGTTGGCTGCGCAGGTTCACGGATGTATAAATAACACGGATTATGTTAAAGACCTACATGTTGTGGCCACATTTGGTTTGATGTTAGTGGAAAGCTTTGCCTGTCTGAGTAACTGCCTGTCAATATATCTTGCTACTTTTACAAATTATATTTTAAGAATACAATTTAGCGTGCATCTACAGCTATGAAATTCTATCTTCACACTATATGAAACTGATAATAATTTTTAAATATTGTAAATAGCGAGTGAATGTAATTTTACAATCAGGCAAACATACGGGCAGCCATTACTACGTGCAATTTTGCTAACGGATAAACTTGTTGATGTTGAGTTGGCAGTTTGGCTCTAGCGTAAATTACTTTTGCTGTCTCGCCAGGTAGCTTTTTAGAGTGGGCTTAACCTGGGCTGCATGCACTTTAATTTTAAGTTCATGACCACACAGTTAAAAGCCATTAGTTTGCTTGAGGTCTCGTTGCATGTTTCTCGCCACGCAGTGGTGCAGCGGCAGTGTCTCGGGTTCACCTCAGTCCTCAGTAGCGAGCCAGCAAATACCTACCTTTTGGGCTGCGCTCAGGTCGACTCTAAGATTTTTTAAAATCTGTTTTTAATTTTTCGTTTTTATTCAGGCGTTCTGGAGGGACGGATGAGGCCGTTGTCATGACACTGAGGAGAGGTGAGTCAGTTTGGATGAAGCTGTTGCTTGTTTGTATTTTTTGTAACATGACTGTGATTATGTCTGCAGTGTACATTGTGAATGGAAAACAACAGTAACAGAAACAAATAAATAGTAGACTAATACTGAGGCAAACTGACTGCCATTTATATTTAACACTGCTTACCAACATATGGATGGCAGTTACCGCTCCCTCACTGATGCCATTGCCCTGTGTACCAAATTGAGTATTGATATCAGCTCTTCATTGTGTCTTTCAGTAAACGTGATCATCCTTGTGCTGCTGGCTGTGGCCTTTCTGATCATAGTTCAACGAAATCTCCTCAACCTCAGCGACTTTTTACACAAGGAAAACCCAGGTATGTTTATATCTGTGCTGGGGAAGTATACTGTGTGTCAGCAGCTCTGTACCTGTGGCCCCTCAGAATATCTGTACTGTTATTGTGAACATCTCATCAGACTAATCCAGTGCACTAAAATGGAATTATGTAGAACAAATAAATAATTAAAGTTTCTTAGACTGTGGCGTTATGTTAAACTGTCTAGAATAAAACAAAACAAAATAATAACGCCTTCCTCGTGCCCTAAAAACGACTTAGGCAAGGCATTTATACTTGTCACAACATGAAGACAGTCTTTTTTCACTATACTGTATTCTTCTGCCTTATGCTAAATCCTGACAATGAGACAAATTGTTTAACATATTTTAAAACATATTTTATTCAGGCCCACTGTTTTATCGGTTCTCCAGCCACTGTATCACCTTGTCTTATTGTTTTCTTACTATCTAAACTAAGTTTTTAAGAATAACCAGTTATATATCATTATAACTAAAATAGGTTCTCATTTGTTGGACATAGGTTAGGAGAGGAAAAAAGAAATAAGACAATACAAAAATTGCCATGCAATAGGCTATTTGACTTGCTTCAAATATATATTTGAGCTTATTTTGAGCCTTGACATAGTAACTAATACATTACTTTCCCTGTTGCTAGAAATAATTGCAAAAAAATTAATCACTCTTCCAAGAATGGGTACTTCTACCTCAGCACACAACAAAGGCTTATAATAATAATAATAATATATAATAATAATAATAATAATAATAATAACCATGGGAGCAATTTATAAAACCCCAACTATGTCTTTATCTAGATGCCGGGTTGATTCTTCCCTTTGAATCCGAGTTGTCTCCTGGCATCAGACCAGAGGCTGAGAGGAAAGGAGAGGAGATCCCTGTCGTCATCACTGCTGTTGAGGAGAGACTCGGTGCTGTGGTCGCTGCCATGAATAGTGTCTACCAGAACAGTAAAGCCAATGTCGTCTTCACCATAGTGACCCTGAATGACACAGTGGATCACCTAACGTAAGATAATGAAGCAAGTCTGTGTGGCTGCAGTGTGCATATCAGTATATTGTCATGTTTATGAAGGTCTTCATGTCTTTAAGAAGAATTTGTGGAATGTTAATCATATTTGAATTAAGTAGCCATTCTCTGACATAACGTTTTCTCTTCATTTTACCTACAGACTGTGGCTCAGTAAGACAAAACTAAAAAATGCCAAATATAAGATAGTTATTTTCAAGCCTGAGCTCCTCAGCGGGAAGCTCTCTAAAGATCCACAGACTTTGGAGGCTGCAAAACCGGTGAGACAACTTAAAGCCTTGTCACTGGCCCAGAATGAATATTTATTCTGCTGTTTACCTATTTGTCTTTTGCAAACTTTGTTTTAATTGTCTGTTTTCCAGTTGACTTTTGCCAGGTTTTATCTTCCTGTGTACATACCTGAGGCAGAGAAGGCTATCTATTTGGATGATGATGTCATTGTACAAGGTAAGACACCAACATAAAGAGGGTGAACTTCAATGGCCATCAACTTAAAGGAAGAGTGTGTAGGATTTAGTGGCATCTAGTAGTGAGATTGCAACCAATTTAATAGTGCTTATCTCATCATCCCCTTCCAAGCGTACAGGAGAAATTACGGTGGCCACAGAAATCACTAAAAACATGAAAGGCTGAATCTAGAGCCAGTGTTTGGTCTGTTCATTAAAGGCTACTGTAGAAACATGGCAGTTAATCATATTTGCCTCCATGGAAGAGGAACCACACCCTCTGCAGATATAAACGGCTCATTCTAAGGTAATGAAAACACAGTGGTTCGTATTTTCAAGTGATTATACATGAATGAAATCAGACATGAATATTATATTCCATTCCTGACATATTCTGCCAGTTGATCCTTGTGAATCTTACACACTGATCCTTTAACAAAGATGTTTTACAGCTACCTTCCATCCAGAAAATGTGTTTTTGATGCATTATTTCACTCATTAACTCTACAAATGTTATGATAGTAAGAGAAAATGTTCTCTGGATGGGAATTAATGAATGGGTTCTGCCTCTTCTATTGAATTTCAGGGGACATTCAGGAGCTGTATGAAACCAACCTCAAACCAGGACATGCTGCTGCCTTCTCAGATGACTGTGATTCAGCATCTGCTAAGGGCATCATCCGAGGAGCTGGAACTCAGGTGGGCATCTCTTGCATGAGCCGACTGTTGTCAGTTATCTAAAATCATACTATGAATGTCTGTATCATTGGTATGATTAAATAATGTATCTCTTTCAATAGAATAACTATTTAGGTTTCCTGGACTTCAAAAAAGAGGCTATAAAAAAGCTGGGGATGAGGGCCAACACATGCTCCTTTAACCCTGGGGTCATCATCGCCAACCTGACTGAGTGGAGGAACCAGAACATCACCCAGCAGCTGGAGCACTGGATGGGGCTTAACACACGGTACGTTACTCACATCGGTGAAAAGGCGAGTGAATATGAGGCAGTCTGTCCTGCAAAGTGCACCCAAACTGAAGGCAAACATCTTTTTTTTTTCCCATTTTACGTTAATTGAACAAACTTGTAATCTAGTGGACTCTTTCCATTCATATTCAGCTGAATCTGTTGATTTCCTCAGGGAGGATCTGTACAGTAAGACTCTGGCAGAAAGTATCACTACGCCCCCGCTCCTCATTGTATTCTACAAACGTCACTCCACCATTGACCCCATGTGGCACATCAGGCACCTTGGTAAGTTCTGAGAAGTTACTGGGAGGAAACTGTAATACATTAACACATTTTTCTCAATGGACCACTGACTGCAGATCAAACTCATTTTACTTACAGTCCTGAACAATTATATACTGGGTGTACACACACAGTATGTACTATGTGAGCATTCTGAGAAGCTTTTATGAAGTTTTTTAAAGGAATAATTCAGCATTTTCTCCTGCTCCTCGTTATTGTGATAAGCTAACAATCTCCTGGCTGTAGCGCTGTATTTAATAGATATTTAAATTTAAATTCTTTTAACAGATTTTTAAGGTGATTTGTTTCTAGTAAAAATGACATTAATCCAAATTGTCATATGATGGCCAAACCATGTCTTTCAGGCCTTAGCGGAGCTGGAAACCGCTACTCGGCACAGTTTGTGAAAGCTGCCAAACTCCTCCACTGGAATGGACACTATAAGCCGTGGGGGAGAACATCCTCGTTTTCTGATGTGTGGGACAAGTGGTTCATCCCAGACCCCACAGGAAAATTTCGTCCTGTGCGAAGACACACAGGGGACAATTAGACTGAAAAATTGGTTTCAGGAACTTTCAACCAGCCAGCAGGACCGCAGCTCGTGATATCTCAGGAACTACGTAAGGCCTTCTCACTTCTCACTTCCTTAAGTTCTGTCATCCTCCGAACACGTAGACCTGTGTACTCTCACATTCTCTTGAACACAAGCATTGACCTTTTACATACCCACTGCCACTGTATCCTATTATTATTGCTTGGAGAACAGAAGTATTTCACTTTTCCTTCGCCTGGAAACTCAGCGTCATTGAGATCGCTTTAACATGCACTTCTCAAAATGTTCTGAAACTGCTGAAAGCAGATTATTACACAAGAGGCACAGGACGAGTTTCCTCACTATTATAAGATCAGTGTTTAAACCTGAACGTGATGAGAGACTTGTTGCTTCTCAAGGCTACATGACCATTAATAGATATATATGCATCAGTCCCAGTCAGAAGTATTGAGAAACCTTGTTAGAAAGTGCTGAGACAACAAAGTACAAGTTGTACATGGTTGTCAAAGTAATGATGACATGCAGCTTAATGACTTTATTTATACACCACAGCAGTTTATAGTTACCTCAGCTTTAATGGTGTAGCACAGTTGACCCCACAGTTTGTTTGGTTCAACACATTCCCCTCCAGAGTTGGTTCTGAACTGTAATTGTTTCATTGTGCAGATGCCTCCCGTCATTACCTCAATTCAGCACTCCCTGTGGAAAAGTAACCCATTTTTTTATACTTACTTGCACATAGGTTTATTAATCAGATCCATGTTTTGACATTTTAAACAGCGGTCTGGGCTCAGTTAAGCATTTTCATCACAATCAGTCAGAAAATGCTGTTTAACTTCCCTACGACAGTATTCTGCATTTTCACAAATATGAATCGTTAATTCATTAGTTGCAGCAACAATTAATTACAGTCAAGTTATTTTGATGTGTCCAACCCATCAGTCGACTGTGCCACAAACGAACACTAATTCAGCATATTACTGCCTCTCACTGAACTATCAGTTTGGTTTTTAATGACTTTGTATTCAGAGTTCTGACACCGTTTTTCCTTTCTGGTACCAGAACTTCGTATGTCGGCCTATACCCAGTACCGATCCAATACCAGTGCATTTTTAAAAATATATATATGTTATTATTTTTTGGAGGAATTTACTCTTAGGGCTGCAACTAACGATTGGTTTCGTTATTGATTAATTTGCTTATTTCCACAATTTATGAATTTATTCAATAAAATGTCCACACAAAAAAATGCTCTTGAGAATTCCCCTGAGCTCAGTCACATCTTCAAATTGCTTCTTTTGTCCAGCCAGCAGTCCAAAACCCAGACTGTTAATTTACAGTCATAAATGACAAAGAGAAGAAGAAGATCCTCACATCTAAGAAGCTGGAACCACCAAATGTTTGATATTTACTTGAAAGATGTCAACCAGTCACTTGATTAGCAGAATTTCTAGTGATTAATTTTCTTTATACTATTAATCACTGCAGCTCCGTTTCTGGTACTGGTGTCAGTATTTCACAACTAATTCAGACCACTAAGTAAACTGCACCACTGCAGAAACTGAGGAACATATTTGCACAAAATTCTCATGTTTTATCCCCGTCAGGATTTTATACATATTGAAAAAGTATTCACCTTGCTGGTGTAAATATTTGTCATCTTTTGTAAAATACATGAAATAAAGTTTACATTTGTATCATTTAATTCTTGTGATTTGTTTATTTGTAATGGACTATTTTTTCAAGATTTCACGTTTCCACAATTGTGTTCAGTTTTCTGTGATTTACATTTTCTTAAAATGGATCTTAAATAAGAGCTACAAGCAAACAAAACGCTGCTAAAATATCAACACAGCAATTTGTGGTTTTGGAAACTACAGTAAGCCAGTAAAGGGACAAAAAAAATGAGAGATTTATATTTTGTTGAGGGTTTATTACATTTATAGCATGTTGTCTATTTACAGTATTCTGCATAAACACAAAATATTACAAATGACCCCTGGACATTTAAAATGTTTCACCGACAACACCTGGGGGAAGCAGCCAGTGGATATATACACACACTGACACAGAAAGTCACGCACAAACACTTGATAAAGTCCACTTCCTGGGCAGGGCTGAGTCCTACACATACAAGCTCCAATTGAGTTCTCAAGTGAAAAATGTAGTCTAGGGTAAAAAGTAAGTCCTTGTCTGGAAACTGTCCTACTATCATACAGATTCAAAGTTTGAAGACAGGCACAAACACCAATGAGAAGCCTGAAACCACTCAACCAGGCAGTGCTTTTCAAACTGTGATTCTGGATCAACTTTGACAGTGATTCCTGACGTCAACATGTTTGTGTGTGTTGACAAATTCGGGTCTGCATGTCCATCAGGCCTCAGGCACAAGATCAGAAATAGGGTGAAGGCAGAGTTCATTTAAAATCTGTGTTGAAGTCATAGGCGTCGTCTGTAGAGAGGCTGATGTCAGTGGGGACAGAGTGGAACTGCACACGGCCTGGTTTTTCTGCAAGACAAGGAGAGACATAAATATAGGGCCTAATAGATGTACATTTTAATTAATGTATCATGTTTATGACAATTTACTTGTGAGTGACGTCTTCTGTGGTTTCTCTGGTTCTTCTGTTCCATTTGCCTCATCAGTGGTCTGTTCAGGCTGCAAGGAGAGCAGATGTTTGATGTCCAAAAATCCTCAACATACACAGAAGGATTTCAAGATAAAAAAAGGTCCAGCCCGGATCAGAGTTGGATTAGAAGTCTTCATAAACAAATCAAGACTTGAATTTTTGTCCTCATTTCCAGGAGACTAGACTGCTCACATTGTTTCAAGCAGCTGCATTGTTTCTCAGTTACCTCATGATTTTCGTCATTCGGCTCCGTTTTTCTCTCTGTGGCTGCAGCAGCAGGTTTTTCCTCAGAGACGTCGCTGACACTCAGCAGGCCTGCAGTTGGGCCTTTAGAGATGAAGCTTATACTGCTGGCCTGGTTTGGGAATTTAACACCTATAAAGAAAAAGCACAAGTTGTTTTCAGCCACACAGATAGAAGTGACTACATTCTTTTAGCAGCTAAAGTACACTGACTAGTCTTGTGTCTAAAAGCCCACTAGAGGCCCCAAGAGGCCATGTTGCTCTTAAAACCCGATGTGAAGAAAGTTGATACAGCTGACCGACTTTCAGTGCTCAGTTCAGGTCAATTTCACTATTCATCATGGGACTTGGATGGCACAGGAAAAGTCATAATAAAGTCAAAATCATAATAACAATTACACATTTCTCATTGTATATAAATATGCAGTTTTAATATGAATTAAACCAACGTTAATTTTGTTGACTAACAATTTTCATCATAGTTTTAGTCAACATTTTTATACTGATGACCAACAGAACATTAACGAAATGAAAAGTAATTTATGATGACAAAAACCAAGTTGAAATCTATCGACTCTTTTAACAGATAAAAAGAAGATGAAAATGTTTGGGAGGGATGAGCTGGGAAAAGATCCAATCTCTCTGTTGTAGGGAAAATGCACTTGCTGCATGCAGGAATGGTTGCTGATGGTAGTCTCTGTTGTCTCTGGCAGTCTGGAGTATTAATAACTCCTTTCAGCAATAATGAGTGCACTTATAGATAAGATTTGACAGTTGTCACTAAAATAATATGGCTACACTAAAATTATAAAACTGCATTAATAAGACACAAAGCAGACAGTAACTCAAGAGTAACTAAGAGTAATTAATTGCTCATATCCAGTAATTATTAAATCCATTTATGAGAGAAGAAACTAGAAACTAACCAGTAACAGGAACTTGCGATGGAAGTTGTGATGGAAGAAAGGAGCAGAATTGTGGGACAGTTAACGTTAATAACCGGTTAATAGATGTTTTACCAGGAGTATATAATGAGTTTGAAATTCTTTAGAAACATTTAAATAATAGTTTTGTTTGTTTTTTTGTTTTGTTATTTACTAAATCTCCTGTAGATTTAATCAACTCTAATCTATATTCAGCCAACTAAAAGAATTTAGATGACTAAAATATGACTAAAACTAAATGGCATTTTAGTCAAAAGACTGACTAAAACTAAGTCAAAGTTTAGGACAGGTGTATTTTTGTGGTAGCAGGATAGAGCAGGAGTGAAAATCCACTGCCAACTTTAATTTTAGAACTTTTCAGTTGGGTGGCAAATTAATCAGCAATTAATTAATTAATCAATCACCTTTAAGGGTTTCCTCGTTGCCCGTTTTCAGTTTGTTTAAATCCCAGCCGCTCTGCATCTCAGCGACCACAGCATCAGTCATGTGGGCGGGGAGGCTGTGGTTCTCCTGCACCTTACAGTGGTAGCTCAGCTTAGCTCTGAGGAGACATCAAAAAAGAGACACAGGCTGTTATGAGATTAAGTAAGAAATTAAAATATTTTGAGTTTTCCTGTCACAGTGTTGGGATCAGAGTTGGATTAGAAGTCTTCATTAAGAAATCTAGAATTGCGTTTTTGTCCTCATTTCCACACTGATGCACAGCTTCCTCCTTTAGGAAAACACAAACACTCACCCTGTCCAATCACTGAGGAAAGCTGTGGCTGCCTGCTCTGTGTTGGGGACGCCACCCTTCTGCAGGTATCCACGCTTTTTGGCGAACAAGGTTAAAAACTCCAGAGAGTTCCTGAAGTCAGGGACATTGTACTGAAGCATGATCTGAAACAAGAGCAGGTGACATGAAGTT
>JAJHUR010136548.1:0-21182 GCA_027495735.1 Lutjanus campechanus
TGGGGATGATGAAAGACTTCATTGACACATTCAGATGTCACAGAATTAGTTTCAGTTTAATTTAGTTATTTGCTTCCTTCTGAAGACAATTTAAAAAAAAAACTGTTTTGACACGTGTGAAATTATACTTTAGGTTTGGCAGAGCACAGATACAATGACACTAATGTTTGTTTGCTGTTTTATTTACTTTTTAAAAATATCATGTGGCTTGCAGTCAGCCTAGTATCAGACTGAATTGTCAAGTGTCTAGTGCAACACTTAACTCAGTGGCGTGGGTGGAGCCAACTCAGTGGAATGGGGGGATTTGAAGGTCTGGACACAGGCCAGTTTGCACTTGCTAAGTAAATGTAAAAGAAAAAAAGATCCACTATTTGCTTATTATTGTTTAGTTTTGCAGGGGCTTCACAGCCCACCACTGGGCCCTGATCCACACTTTGGGAATTACTGATCTAAGTTATTGCTGTTTTGTTGCTGTTGAGGCATGTTTGTGTTATTTCCTCCACCATTAATATCAGTGACAGTAGTGACTGACTGTATGAAACTAAAAACATCTCAAACTATTTGAACAATGGTAGGTGTACGTAATAAACCTGCAACAGGGTGTATAACTTCAGCTTTTATAAGACACTTTGAAAAAGAAGATGTAGGGGAGCTTCTTTAGTAGGAAAACTCAGAACATGATACTTGGAGGAGGCATGTTTTGACAAGTTTGGTACAATGATGTAACTTTTGCCAATCTTTACTTTGCTCCACTGATCTGTATTACGTTTTGATTTTGTGCTATGCTTTATATCAGTTTGTGTTCTGAATATGAAGGAGACACTAAGAGAGAGAACAGGTGAGTAGGGGGTATACTAAGTCTGTTAAAGTGTAATATATTGTATAATAATGCTAATTCTTAAAAAAAAACCAAAAACTTTTTTATGCTATGTTTTTATGCTATTATTTACATGTTTGATGGAAAGTTCACATTTTGTTTCTCCATAACATATATTTTTAATGGCTTCTTCCACAGTCACAAACACTTAAGTTTTTATAGTCATGTTCAAGAACCAGTTCAGGTTCAATGTCTCTTTTTCAACACCAGGGGTCACATGTGCACAGGAAATCTCTCCACTCTGCAGCAGCAACTGAACTGTATCCATTCAAAAACACTGTCAGTCAGGCATACAACACCTGAATTGGAGCAGTTTGAAATGTCACACTAGTTTAAAAAAAAAAAAATGTTATTGCAATTTTGTTTTTTTTAAATCAGTTTTTAATATTTGTTTTCAGTTCAGTTTAATTTCAGTGTCCAGAGTGGGTTTGCTCATTTAGATTATAGCTTCAGTATTTGTTTTAGTTTTGTGTTACAACATTTAGTCATTTTAAACTTAACCTTTTTCGTTAAACCATATCTGAGGTTACATATTAAATAGCAGTGTAACTTTTACTTTTTGTCTAATCTTTATTGTATATTTAACTTTTATAAATGTCTTTTTATATTCCCTTGTCTTCCTTGTACATCTTTGTTGGTGCCTTTCATGTTTTTACATAAAGCACTTTGAATTGCCTTATTGCTGAAATCTGCTATACAAATAAACTTGCCTCACCTTGCCATGCTTTGCCTCTTGCAATGGGAGGTATTTCTTAGGGGCAAGATTTAAGAAGTTCAAAGCAGGTATGACAACACTTCGTGATAGTAATTGACTCAGAGTCATGTAAACATTCCAGTCTCTATAAACCAATGCACCAGTGAAATGCCTCCTCACGCTTGTTGTGTTGACTAAAATTAAAAACATTTCCTGCATATTTTCATTTTATTTTAAGACAGTACACAATATCACTCCAGTAAGTTTTCCATTTTTTAAATTTGTATTTTAGTTATCTTAAATGTTTTTACACTTAGTTTTTAAGTTCAGTTTCAGTTAACTATATAGTAACCTTGGTTGGTAGACATGCTTGCACCATGTCCTTGAGAATTCGCAGTCCCCGGTAAACGTCAATAAAAATGGCGGTAAACGTACATTGATTTATATGCGATATAGTTAATATAAGGCCACAACATGTCAAGTATATTTATATGTTCAAACAACGACCCTGTTTGGGATGAGGGCGTTTGATTACACGCGTGACTCACACAAGTCTAACAGACTCAGATGACCTTTGACGTAAACAAACAAGATCTCGCGAGATTTGCCGGCGGTATCGGCCATGAGCGTAAGCTCTTATAAGCAGCAGCACGTCCTCGTCCTTTTCGTTCGTCCTCAGTGCAGGATAACGAAGCAGTCATCTTCTTCAGCTTCTCAAAAAACGACCCTGCTATCAAGAGAGTCACATTAGATTAGCTCTGCTCCTATTATTCTGCACACTACACGACTACACGAGGATTACACCTTCAGGTGTGAAGTTTTTTCGAGGTAAGTTTCTGATTTTCTTCAGTGTTGTCCACACTTCTGGTTGTAGCTCCTTAGCTAATGCTAGCATCCTAGCTAGCAATAGGCTCGGTGAACCGGCAAGGACCATGAGAGCGGTAGTGCTCAGACTCGGTCTGTCTTTCATTTACCTTTATTGTAACATTAACCGTAATAATAGCAATTTATAATAACCTTTTAATGGTAAGGCTACACAGTTAAGTCGTGACTCTTGCTTTCTTAACGTGTAATAACCATTGCTTCATCATGTAACACCACTTTAAGGGGCTCTTGAACGTTTGCAAATGACTGAATTTGTCTAAAATTTTAAAGCTTGGAGAATTAATGACAGTTCATTGTCAAAAAGATTGTTTGTGTCTTGTTATACACATAGTATATGGTGCAAACAAGTATATAGATGAGGTTACAAAATCTCACGGTATGCAGTTTTCAGTGTATCACCAGTGGAGATTCTCACGAAAAAAACATTAAATGTGATCAAAGTTACCATCATGACAAGCCTCCTTGGTAGCTTATTTACTCAGATTTATTTATTAATTTATTTTTTTATAAAAGTTGTTGCACCTTAGTGTCTGGCTTTTATCCCTTTTTCCTGAACTTGATTGTGTGGAAAAGTCTGGGAGTGATCACTCTGTCGAGGAATGTGTAAACCTGGTTTCAATTGGGGGAAGGGTATGACATAGTTAGGGACGTCATCCATGTAGTTCACATTTTTACGCAACAGGACTGTTTTTTTCAATGAATATTTTTCACGTTTATTACAATGTCATGGCCACACACCTGTTGCAATGACCCCAACAGTTCACCCAAAACTAAAAGAAATCTGATGAAAATGTCATAGTTTTCTTTAAAGTGACGCAAACTTGAAAAACTAATATTTAGAAAGATGATTGAGGCTTAGTTAGGCACTCTCAAAACCTTTTTAATGTGTATGAGAGCAGGGCAGGGTACTGTGATTAAACCAAGCTAGAAGAGTTGTTGACCTTGAATAAAGTAGGCTGAAGGGATGTAACAATATACTGATTATTGCAATATAAAATGTTTCAATACCCTACTGGACTATGACGATATCTACTGTGATGTTATGTGGTTATTTTCTTTAATTATTTTAATTCTCTTTTGCTTTATAAAATGATTGCTACTGACTGCTGCATTGTTTCTGTTTTGCAGTTGTACATACATAATTCAGACATAATACATAATTCAAATGTGAACAACTTGCATTGACTAAAACTAAATAGTTACTTTTTTTAGATGAAAGACTTTTAGTGAACAAAACTTGGCTCAAAAAACAGAATGAGGGTGACTAAATATGAATTTAAAAAAAACACAAAGGACATTTGACACAGAACTAAGCCAAAAAAAAGCTGCCAAAATTAATCTCTAAAATTTTTTAAAAGTCCCCATATGTGGCCCCTTTGCTAAGAATTTCTTGTCAAGCCTTGATTATTTTTTATTGTTTACTGGTTTACCATAAACCACAGTTCACATTTTGTCTTTCTTCCCTGGAGTGTAATTAAACCCTTTCAGATAGTTTCATTCATTATCAAAACATTATGACATTTGATCTGCACTCCAAAAATGTTTCAAAACCCAACATTTCTCCACAGCTATAAAATAACAGTTGCAATAATCCACTGACTTTGTTGTGAACAGTTTCATAGGGAACACTTTTCTACAGAAGTGCTCCTCTGCACAGAAACTCTTCAGTTTAACATGTGTTATTATTGAGACATGGTGTGTAAATGACACTGAAACTGTTTGAATGAACTGATTACAGAAAGAAAGAAGGGGAAAAAATGCCCCTTGGATTTTTTTGTATGCGCTGTGTCTTTGAGCAAAGACCCTGTAAAACAGGTTTTTGCAGTATGTGGAAAGAAGTATCTGAACTGTCTAATGCACAAGACAATTAAGTTTCATCTGTCTCCTTTAGACTTCTTGACAATCATCATCTCCACTGCTGACCATGGATGTGTTGTTACGTCGCTGTCCGTTCCTGGCCCGCGTGCCCCAGGCCTTCCTCCAGCAGACCAAATCGTCTCTGATGGGCTACGCCCAGCGATGCCCCATCATGATGGAGCTGGCCTCTAAACCCATGGCTCCATCGATGGCACGAGCCCTCTGCTCCTCCTCGTCCTCCTCCTACCAGAAGGCTGAGGACACCATGCCTGCAAGTGAAGGTGAGGGTGACAAAGAAGTGCATACATATTTTAACATAATTAACACTATAACTACATTATATCAGGTGAAGCATTCTAGTTAATATAATGACTGACTGAATTATTGTGTATTCTATTGTGTATAGGTTGTTATTAACAATGTATCTAAAGTCTAAAACTAATTTTGTCCACTTGCAGGCCTCAAAAAGGAAGTTGAGCCCAAGCTGCCTGCTGGACACCCTATGCCTCCAGCAGGCCAGGCGGTGGCCTCAAAATGTCCTTTCCTGGCTGCTGAGATGGGCCAGAAGAACAGCAGCGTGGTCCGTCAGGTCGGCATCGAGTTCCAAGAGGATGTTCAGGAGGTCCGCACTGTCCAGAAAGGTAAGAGTTGTTGAGAGGTCAATGAGACTACGCTGTTTTTTGTTGTCATTTCGCTCATCATTTGATATTATTTTATTTTTGTCCTCACTCTACCTTTTTTTAGAAGTGTCCCCTGCCCAGTTGAAGAAGCCATTGGCCAGCGCCATGAAGGGAAGTGGAGATGAGCAAGCTAACCTGATGAAGACCCTCCTGAAGCAGCGACCTAAAAGGGTCTCCCACCTGCTGCAGGACAACTTGCCAGACAGCAGTACGTTTTATTTGTGCACTCTGACAACTTGTTCACATGAAAAAGTATTTAGACAGAACTCTGATACTACTTAAAACGCCTCAGTTAGTTGCTTAAAACCCTCCTGAGTCCCTCTGTTGATCTGTGAATGCACTGATCATACACTGAGTTTGTGTTACAGTAAGATAACTTTATTTATATACTATATCATTTATGTCTATACACCCTAAAACATTGTATTGAAAGAAAGTTTTAACACAGAGTTCCAAATATTTTATGTGATTTACAGGCATACATGCATAAGAACAAATTTGTATATAATTACTTAACATTAAATTGACTGATTAATAGACACGTTTCTTACATTTTTCTGTTGTAATTGTGAGTATAAATTGTGAAACAAAATTTTGCTGTTAAGTCTGGATGGACTGTATTAGTCACTTTGCAGCCAGTATGTTTGGGTCTTTTTGTGTAAGGTGAGCTTTCATCATGTTAGAGGTTGCTTCATTTGCTGCAATGCAAGCCACATTAAGCAAGCTCTGTCTTCTTCTTCTGTTTCAGTGACCCGCTTCCATTACGATGAGTTTCTTGAGAAGAAGATCGTAGAGAAGAAGAATGACCACACGTACCGCGTGTTTAAGACCGTGAATCGTCTGGCCAACGAGTTCCCTATGGCCGACGACTTCACGGGCTCTTTAGAGGAGAAGAGGGAGGTGTCTGTTTGGTGCAGCAACGACTACCTGGGCATGAGTCGACACCCACGGGTCGTGCAATCAATTATGTGAGTATTGCAGGGGTTGTTTGTGTGAGTGTAGTGTAGGAAAAACACAGTCCCTTGGGTCCAGATGTGTTTATATGCAGTAAGACAAATATTTTTCTTTGCTGTCCACGTCTCCTCATGACGCTTTAGTGAGTTCAGAGAAACGCTGAGACACAGCACACAGTCATTGAATACAACCCGATACTCATGAGTGATCCAGTCCATTGTTTGTGTAGGTGTAGAGTGTTAGTTGGCCATAGTGTACACCGAAACCTCAGTGGGGCCCAGTAAGGTGGGATGTTTTTCTTCTTGTTTGAGCTTGCCCAGCTCTCTTATTCCCCGTGCTGCACTTGCTTACTACTAAGCAACTCTCCAACTGAATTATTTCTTACTTATCCCCCCCTACTTATCTGGCATTAAAGTATGTACCATTTTTGCTGTTAAGCTTAAAAAGACGGACATAAATAAAATTTTGTTTCTTCTCATCCTTGGTTTCCAGGGATAATTTACGAAAGCATGGCTCAGGGGCAGGAGGCACCAGGAACATCTCTGGGACCAGTAAATTCCATGTGGAACTGGAACAAGAACTAGCCGACCTTCACAACAAGGACGCTGCGCTGCTCTTCACCTCCTGCTTTGTCGCCAATGACTCCACCCTCTTCACCCTCGCCAAAATGCTGCCGGGTATATACAGAATTCTTAAATGTTCATACTAAATAATAAAAAGTAGGGGATGCGCATTATTATCTGCAGATAAAGGCCTTAAAATGACTCTGGTATCACTTGAAATGATGATATTTCTACCAATATAATAAGACTTTAATTATGCTCACGAGATGCCCATGTAGTTGGGAGGTTTTTTTGAAGTGTTTGAAATGGATATCAAAGTGTTTGCAATGACTGGTCCTTCAGCACTCAATTATTTGATTATTATGATGAATTAGTAAAGAACAATGCAGAAAAAAAACGATCAGTAGTTTTCTTATTGTGCCAACTGAATGTGCTTATTTTAAAGGATTGTATTTCATTATGAAAAGCATTATATTGTGTTTGGAAAACTATTGTATTTTATTTTTAAAAATGTATTTTATTTTGAAAATCGTTTTATGTCTGCATCTGCCTGCAGGCCACCATGATAAGAGAAGGCAGAATAACATGTTAATTCCGGGAGAGACTTGATAATGAATATATGTGCATATATATCGGCCAAAATGAGTTCGAAAATATTTGGAATCGGATATCACCAAAAATTTATTAATGGTTAACAGACGTTGAGTAATGTGCATCATTCATGCATTAAATGCAAACGCTGTAAACATTTCTCATTCTCACTTCCTCTCTCTTTCTGCTGGACTATTTTAGGTTGTGAGATCTACTCTGACGCCGGCAACCACGCCTCAATGATCCAGGGTATCAGGAACAGCGGTGCTAAAAAGTTCATTTTCCGCCACAATGACGTCGCCCACCTCAGAGAGCTGCTACAAAAAGGAGACCCCACAAAACCGAAGATCGTGGCCTTTGAGACCGTCCACTCCATGGATGGTTAGTTTGGGATGGTCCCCATTATTTATTAATTTATTTATTTTTAGGCATTCATGACGCTTTCTGTTCTTCCAGTCTCCATCTGGTGATCATTTTTTTTAAATTTCTGGTAAAAAGACAAATCCAGATGTATTTCTTGTCATTCGTTTTAAAAGTTGTGAAAAAAGACAAGTTAATATTTTTTTTAAAAGCTTGATTTACAGTTGGAATGCCTACAGCAACGCATTTGCTTGCACAAGAATCAGCATCTAATCAAATTCAGTGAGGAAATATAGTTCATAAATGTGTAGATTTAAATGACCTATTTTGTGCCTTTAATTTGCCTAATGGCTGATCCTTTCTTTCCGTAACACAGGTGCCGTGTGTCCACTGGAGGAGATGTGCGATGTGGCCCACGAGTTCGGTGCCATCACTTTCGTAGACGAGGTTCATGCTGTCGGTCTGTACGGCGCCAAAGGAGGGGGAATCGGAGACAGGGATGGCATCATGCACAAGATGGATATCATCTCAGGAACACTAGGTCAGTAAAGTGCATCATCTCTTCTACTGTAAAATAAATTACTGATGATACTCTACTGAGCATTTTGACTTTGAAGCCATGCCAAACTGTTCATGAGCCATTTCTAGTTCACATAAATGGCTATTTGCGTCTGTATGCTTATCGTTCCATTTATAGTTTGCTGTATTTTTCTTTAATATATTTTTTCTGAAGCGACTCCCAGCTTGTGAGAATCTCGTAGCTCTCTGTTCTGTTGTTATACTCAGGATCAGGCCACGTCTGTGTCACTCAATATGCCTCAAGGCTTTAAGAAGCTGGAGCAGCTCTGTTGTTGCTAGGAGACTGTGGGCTCTGGTTGCACTCTTATTGAATTACTCCCTGTGTCTGTGTGTCGCTGTGAAGCTGAGAGGGCGATTATTTCTAACTCAGAGCTCGACAGCCTCTCTACCCCTGCAGCTGCCATTTCAGGATAGATCTAGTTTGTGAGAGGCTGTTTCATTGATCGCTGAGCGTAATTTAGTGACTGTTTTTAAACAAGAATTGTTGTTTAAAGGGTACAAATTGAAGAATGACCACCCATGTGTCATGTCCTCCTCCAGGCAAGGCCTTCGGTTGTGTGGGCGGCTATATTGCAAGTACTGCCGCCCTGGTGGACACAGTGCGCTCCTACGCTGCTGGTTTCATCTTCACCACCTCTCTGCCGCCGATGCTGTTAGCCGGAGCGAGGCAGTCAATCCAAGTTCTTAAAGGTGAAGAGGGCCGCACGCTAAGACGTAAACACCAGCGCAACGTCAAGCTGCTCAGACAGATGCTGATGGACTCTGGGCTGCCTGTGGTGCACTGCCCCAGCCACATCATCCCAGTCCGGGTAATTTCTTATTTAATTTATCGCCTAATGACCTGAAATATGATAGACACAAATGGTATACCCAGCCGCATTACAATAAAAAAAAACACTTTAAATGGTCATTATTCCCTCAGTGAGTCCTTTCTAATGGCTGTGTATGTCTGTTTTATTGTTTGTAGGTATCAGACGCAGAGAAAAACACAGAGGTGTGTGACCTCATGATGAGTCGCCACAACATCTACGTGCAGGCCATCAACTATCCCACTGTTGCCAGGGGAGAAGAGCTTCTGCGTATTGCCCCAACGCCTCACCACACCCCTGAGATGATGAAATACTTTGTTGGTAAGAACTTTTCATAGCAATATTTTAGGCTGCAACTAATGATTAATCTACTGATGATTTTCTCAATTAATGAGTAATGATTGATTTGTTGGTTGGTAATTAAAATGTTTTTTAAAAATGGGGGAAAATGTAGATCAGTGTTTCCCAAAGCCCAGAATAATGTCCTTAGATCTTCAGTTTACTGTCAAAGAGGAGTTAAGAAACCAGAAAATATTCACACGTGGAAAGCTGAAATCAGAGAATTTTGATATTTTTCTCTTTAATGAAATACTCAAAACAAATAATCCATTATCAAGATATCTGAGTTAAAGGGATAGTTCTGAATATTCAGAGTTGTGGGAGATATTTATCAATAGTCAGTCTATTAGCTACATCCCAGTTAAGGGAAGTAAAGAGGTATTTTAGCCACTTAAAAAAGGTCCACCTAAAAAAATCTTATCAGTTTAAGTGTACGTTATATTTCATTACTTTACTTTGCTGTCAGGCAGCCTTTTTTTAAATGAGAAACTGCTGTTATAAAAGCCAAATATCACTCTCTCCAAACCAGCCAAACTCCATTGGCAAAGTCAGTTATTTTACCTTGCAGAAGACGGGAGATGCTGGTCTACCACTGCCTTAAACAATTAGTTTGTGTGTTATTGTGTGACTAATTTTTCGATCGAGGCGGTGGTAGACCAGCAACTCGCGTGTTCTGCGAGGTAAAATTACTGATCGTGCCAGTGGAGTTTGGTTGGTTTGGAGAGAGTGATATCTGGCTTGTATAATAGTGGATTCCTGTCAGAAAAAAACTGTTCGCCAGGTAAAGTTGTGAAAATATTCTAAATAGAGTGTACACTTAAAGTGATATTAATTTTTCTTTTAAGGAGGCATTCACTGTAGCCAATACACTGACTATCAATAAGTACCTTATATAACCCCACTTCAAATAATCTGAACTATCCTTTTAAACTGTAAACTGGAGCTAAAAATGTCCCCATTCCCTTTTGTATTTGCCATGTGTAAAACTTGGCTTGACCCTTCGCTCTTTTCTGTTTCCCCTCCACAGAGAAGCTGGTGCAAACATGGAAGGAGGTGGGCCTCGAGCTGAAGCCCCACTCCTCGGCAGAGTGCACCTTCTGCCAGCAGCCGCTGCACTTTGAGCTGATGAGTGAGCGAGAAAAGTCTTATTTCAGCGGCCTCAGCCACCCTATCTCAGCCTGCGCGTAACACTAATCACTACTGCTGGCTCGAGAGACGGCACATACACACGCTCAACACCCATTCCTCTGTCACTGTCATAGAATGTATTAATTATCTTTGATAAAGTCCTTCTACACATATTATTTAAAATATTCTATGTTCAGATGTTCTATATGCTCAAAATAAAATATTAGAAGAAAGTTTGGTGTTTTTTGAGTCTTTCATTCATCAAGGAAGCTGATTTCATAAGAAACCTTGAATAAGTTGTGCTGCTGCTTTAACTACATTTTCTGAAATGGGCGAGCGATGCTATAAAAGAGCAAATCACACTCGTTGAATGACCTTGATACCAGGTTTTTTGTTGTCACAAGAAGGCAGATTTGTGACATTTTGTCATGTGCTTTACATGCGTGGAGGAAGAATACGAAGTCATCGAAAATGGGTCACGACTATTGGTCTGGATCAGTTGATGAAAAGGCGAAATCTTTGTGCTGCCGGTGACTGAGTGACCTAATTATTTTGGTCTACTGGCCTACTTGTGCTTGTGAGAAATGTAGGACATTGAGGAAGATATTGTTTTGGTGCCGATAAACACCTGGAGGAGACGATACTACTGCAATTTAATGAATCTGTTTGATATTCAACTGACTGAAACACACTCAGGTTCTCTAATGAAATGAATTTGTTGCATGCATGTGGTCCCTATTAGAACAAATGAATATTTATACACATGAATGACCTATTTCTTGCTTGCTTTACTCTCAGGTAGACGTATTTGAAAAACAAAATTAATCCAGGGTCGATTCAATGATAACAGAATTATTTGTGTGTGTGTGCAAAGGGGGGACCCACTGACCCACTGTCCTGTAAACTCAGATGGAGATGACATAAATGTTGTTGTGAGACTCAGATTCACAAAATAAAAGAGGTCACACAGTTCAAAGCATGTAATCTTGCATCCTCAAGGTCCACAAAGCCTCAGATTTTATTACGCCGACATGAAACCGCTTCAGCTTCACGTACACAGACTGGACTAATAAAATTATCTATCTTTTTTTTTTATTTTCTTTGTTTAAACAACTAATTTAAAGCTTAAAGATGGATGTATATACAGATGTAAGGGTAAAAAGGGAGTGATGTTTGGATATATAGATGTGTATATATACAAGTGTGGTGACGTACACGGTACACATGGTTGTTTTATTGTGCAGCTTTCTTTTTCCCCCCCCAGAACATCTTTAATTGCCAAAAAATGTGTGAGAAACGAGGAGATGTTTGATGGATATGTGGCTCTCTAATTCAGTAAAAAGAGAATTTCTTCAAAGTTCACCACAATCTTGCACAGACGGTTTATAAGTTCTAGCTGTTTCTCAAGGGTTCAGGTGTTGTAAAAGCCAGTGTTGCCTCATACGAAGCAGGGTTGCATTGAAAATGGAAGTGAGAACATATTTTTAGCTGTTACAAAGACTGTGTAAATAAACACACTTCCTCTTTTGAGTTGACTTTACACCCTACATGACCCATCAGTAACATCAGGCACACAATGTCTCAGCTGCTCATTGTATTGCTGAATAACAGCAGCATTGATTTTTTTTAAAATTCCCTCTTGGTAGATAAAACATGATGAGGTGGATCTAAGGTGCCTGTACAGTGAAGAAAATGTGGTGTATGGCCCTTTGAAGTGACATTCTTCGGGAGAAGACGTGAACTCTAGGGTGTCCTTCCACTAGAGAAAATGTGATAAAAGACACTCCAGATCCAAGATTCTCAAACTATGTACCACCGGTGGTACACAGTACGCTTCTAGTGGGGCGCGGAGGAATATCAGAAATAATTTCTTAAAATGAAATAAATGATTTCAAAAATATATGTAATGCTATCAAACTGCTGCAGAATTGTAGAAAATATGAGATAACTGAAATGTAAGTTAAAATGAGTTTTGCTCTTTCGGTGGAGAAAGTATGATGCACGTACTTAGCACGCTCACAAGTCATCCATGGTTACCAGTCGTTCTGAGCTAAACTGACACTGAAAATAAATGCTTCAAAAACATTTCAAACGTGGCCCCAGACGGGAACTATTACAAAGAGAAGTGCAGATCAGTAGGAGGATATTTCGAGCTGCTGTGTTGACAGTGAAGTGCTTGTGCTAGTGGCTGCTTAAGAAATACCAGTGAGGACTCCGCAGCACCTGCTGCTACCAAACAGCACAAAACCGTTAGGTGGTACTTGGAGAACTCAATATTATATTATATAAATTATATAAATCATTTGAGGAACACTGCTCTAGAGCGTTCTTGTGTCCAGTGGAGAAAGTATGATGCAGTAGGCTACCATATAAGCCGCCCCACACATTTGAAAATTAATTGACTTGTCTTTTATAGTTCCCTGGGTGTTTTGGTTACAGAGATATGGCCAGGGTTAACCAGAGTTTGTTCATTATAATTGTATCACAAAGTTAAAAGATTTTATCTGGTACCAGGAGGAGCAAGATGACATTTAAGACGGCTAAATCTGCTCTCTAGAGTACAAAATATTCCAGTCAGGTATTTGGCCACTGTTAGGGTTTGCAGTGCATTATAGACAGTGTATTATAACAACAAGCACATTGGTTTTACATTTTCCAGTTTACTCGCCATATTTCCTTGGATGAAAATGACCAAATAATATTGTATAAAAAAGGAAACAGCTTATCATGTTAGCATTTTTTATTTATTATTTATTTATTTATTAAGTTTGTTGCATGTATGTGGTCCCTATTAGAACAAATGAATATTTATACACATGAATGACCTATTTCTTGCATGCTTTATTCTCACGTAGACGTGTTTGAAAAATAAAATTAATCCAGGGTAGATTCAATGATAACAGAATTATTTGTGTGTGTGTGTGTGTGCTGTCTCTTATACACATCTAGATGTGTATAAGAGACAGATGTTGTTGTGAGACTCAGATTCACAAAATAAAAGAGGTCACACAGTTCAAAGCATGTAATCTTGCATCCTCAAGGTCCACAAAGCCTCAGATTTTATCGCGCCGACAGTACAGGCGGCTCATGTTCAGTGTGATCGCAGATTTGACGTGAAACCGCTTCAGCTTCACGTACACAGACTGGACTAATAAAATTATCTGTATCTTTTTCTTTTATTTTCTTTATTTAAACGACTAGTTTAAAGCGTAAAGATGGATGTATATACAGATGTAAGGGTAAAAAGGGAGGGATGTTTGGATATATTAGATGTGTATATATATGTGTGTGGTGACGTACACACAGCATCCTCAAAATGGTTGTTTTATTGTGCAGCTTTTAAGAGTATAATATAATATAATAAGACACAAGAGTGTATTATGACAACAAGCACGTTGCTTTTACATTTTTCAGAGTTTACGCGTCATATTTCCTTGGATGAAAATGACCAAACAATTTTGTATAAAAAAGGAAACAGCTTATCATGTTAGCATTTTAAGTTATGTTTTTGGGCTTTATTATACAGGACAGCTGAAAAGTAGACAGGAAATGGGGTGAAGAGAGGAGGGATGACATGCAGCAAAGGACAGAAGGCAGGAGTTGAACCAGCGGCCACTGCAGAGGACTGATGGCCTCCATACACGGGGCGTACGCTCTGCCAACTGAGCTATAGGGCTGCCCCATCATGTTTGTCAGTTTTAAGCTTCTGGCTAATTGACTCCTCTGCTATTTTTACACCCTCAGCTACGTGACTCGTATCACCCCCCTTACATTCACTCACTCACACAAATAAAAACCCACGTGTGGCCAACAACTGCCTGCATTCAAGTTTCAAAGGCTCTAGTTGTCACATGCATTTATGACACTGTTTTCTCAATCAAACTCCACCGCCACCAAAACTCTAAACTCCATTTTGCATATTTGTATACTATTGTAAAAAGCTGATACATTTACTTTCAAAACTGAACAAAAGTTACAGTAAATTAGACCCATTTAGTACAGCACAATGGGGTGTTTCACTTCTCTCTTTCAGTCACTGAGAGGTTTACAGCCCATTCCAGGATGGTGTTACTTTTCCTTCCACTTTACTCTCCATTCCTCCCCCACATAGAAGAATCCTTTCCCTTATCGAGGATCAGGCTGCCCTCTTGGATGTAATGAATGCTGGATGTGCAGACATATCTGCAGAAGATTGCCAGGAATGGGTCAAGGATGAAAAGGATTCTTTGTAATACCCAGTGTTTGTATTTGATGGGGAAAAACCTCTGCTTCTTCACTTTGATGAAAAAACAATTATTCGATGAGCCTCAGTTGTCTTTGCTTGAAAATAATTATAAATTTAATAGAAAAACAAATCTGATGTCAGATGCCTTGGTCTTTGCTCTGCAGCATAAAGCTACATAACTAGCTAGCTAATCTAGATTAACTGTTAGCTAGTGATAGCAGAGCACCAAGCATTATGGTTTCGAATTTGGTTTTCTTTTCAACATAGACAAGCCTAGCCAACAACATATATCAGAGATGGACAGCATCGTAGTGCCCTTCAAGTGAGGCCAAAGCATTTTGGTCGCCCCCTGGTGGAAGGCTGCAGTACAAGTCAAAAATCCTGCCTCCTAATGTTAATACATTCAGCCTAGCACATAGCATGTCCAAGTTCAGCTATGACTGGAGCACAGAGCAAAAAAAGGCAGGACTGAGGAAGGGCCAACTGTCAAAAAAAAGGAAATTAAAATATGAAATGTCAATTCTTAAAGGGACTGTTCACCCCAAAAGAAAATTCAGTCATTATTTACTCACCCTGAAGGTCAGCTTTACATTTTTAGTTCTCAAAACACTGCTGGAGTTTCTCAGGAAAACAGTGTTGCAGAATATTCCAAACAACTGAAGTGAATGGTGACCAGTTTTCAAATGCAAAAAACAATTGGAAAAACAAAAAAACAAAAACAAACATAAAATGCCTCCATACTGCTCCCCTGGCATAATCCAAGTCTCCTAAAGCCCTCCAAACACCACCACACACACCCAGATCAGACAGTGTGCATGTGCAAGCGAACGTGGCTACAAGCTGAGGACTTCACAGTGAAGATTTAGGCTAAATGACATTTTTCAAGTCAACTTGGCATGTTGACGAACAGTATGGAGGCAATTTAATGTTTTTCTGTTGTTTTTTTATGTTTGAAAACTGGTCACCATTCACTTCCATTGTTTGGGAGCTTCTGGGAGATTTCCCCGTGAAACTTCAGCAGTGTTTTATGGACTAAAAAACTGAACCTGACCTTCAGATTTCAGCATTAGGGTGAGTAGATAATGAAAGAATTTTCATTTTTGGGTGAACTATCCCTTTAACCAAGGTGTTCTGGTGTTATGATTAATTCCTCGGTGCTGAGCAAAGGGTAAACTAACTTTTTTGAGCTTTAGTGAGAACATTGTCTGCAAGACAGTGAGACAGAGAGAGTTGTTTGCTTCGTGTGTGATCTCCCTGACCTCACTGGATATCTGCATGTGCTTCACTCTTATCCACCATTTCCATGACTACTGATTCCTGCACGGCTGCCAAACTCTCCAGTGCAGACAAATTCAAGGAGCGAATGAGACCGACAGCAGGCTCACAGTGGAGGTTCAAAAGAGTCAAATACTTCTCACATTGAATTTTTCAGCTTATCTGCAGGGTAACAGCACTTTGGAAATCCCACAATGGGAACTGGACGGCCATTCACCCAAAAGGATATGCGCCATGGTTACAGGAACTGTTCGGGATCTGTTACCAAGCTAAATTATTTCCGTCAACATTTTTAGAGAAATACAAGAGGTTTCAGTGGTTCTGTTTAATTGTTTTGACGGCAGGGTAAGAGCAGCCCCTGCAGACGCTGCACCAGTTGTTCCTGAGTTCAGAATTAGCATCATTATAATGTAGCTGTTTACTATGTTGAAACACAAACTAATTCTTATGCAGAGAGAAGTTGTTACTAAACCTTTACTACCCAACTTTAATACCTAGCTAACTGAACCAACTGGCAAAGCTAAAATTACTTATTACTTACTGTTCTGACAAGCAAAGAGGAAATGAAAAAACATGTCTGACCAGCTCAAAATGCTTTTCTTGATAAGAAGGTAAGCTGAGATTTTTGTTTTTCATTTTGACAGCAGGATATGCAGCGCCCGGGATAGTGTAAAGCAACAATAAATGTGTGTTCTAAGTTTATGATAAAAAAAAAATCATTTAGTACGTCAAATTAGGCCCCAAAATCAGGAAAAACCTCAAACATGGCCCCCCGTGGACTTTACCCACTAAGACATTTAAGTTTTAATGTTGCAACACGTTTAGTTAATCACCAGTTTGAAACTAGATACCTACCCAAACTAAACAGTGGATTTGTGAATAGTTGGTGCAGCTCAGCCCTGAAAACGGATGTGTGAAGTTTTTTATTTGGTTTCCACCAAGCTATTTTAGTCAAAAAGATAAATATCAATATAGCTGAACTATGTCTCATGTCATTGTCTCCATGTCAAGCAAAAAGCCTGTCATGATCTGGTTGTGCAAGAGACAAAAACAGCATTTTAAAAGACAATCTATCTCAGTTATTTTTCCGGGTTGCAGAGACAATTGTCCCCCTGGGTACAAAGAAGTTAACTCAACAGCTCAGCTGAGTGAAAGCCGATGTCTGTGAGAGCTTTATCTCTTTCAGAAAGGTCACTTCCTCGTTACATGGCGAGCAAGGTATGTGGTGAGAAACAAATGATAAAGGTTAAACAGCCACAGCCGATGTATGTATGTCACAAATATTCTGCAGATACACACAACACCGTGGTTGTTAGCTTAATTATGAAAATCTCGGTCTGGACCCTTGTCATCATGTGTCTTTGTGGCTTTCTGATAATCGCGGCATCATATTTCAAAGTTTTAAACATTCCTCAGTGTATGCAGGGAGATACCGTTGTTGCAGCTGGTATTTGAAAACAATACATCCCTTCAGTAGAACTGCAGTGTCATCTCCCAAAATTAATATTCTTTGAAATGAATCACGATGATTTCATGCTTCTGTGTCCTACTGGTGTCAAACGAATGGATGTGTTATTTTATTGTGGTCAATGTTATTTGCCAACATTGTATAATAAATCCAGCTTCTTTTTGTGTGTGTGTGTTTTTTTTTTTTTTTTTTTTTTTTTTTTAAGCAGGATGTACATTCAGACAGTCCTAACGGCAAGTCAAATGAAAAAGAAAAAAGTGATGCACAAGTTGAATCTTGGTATCATTTCTGCTTTCCGGGATTCAAGGGAAGATTTTGAAATGACACTGTCAAAATGGCTGTCTCTTCTGTCTCCATATGATATTATTTATAATTAAATTGTTTTTGAAATAGGAATGGTCATTTTATCCAAGTTCCCTGCGTGTCTCTGTCAATGACCTCATTCTTTGCCTTGAGGCTGTTGTCAGGGTCCAGATAACTGCAGGTCCTTGGGGCCTCCTGGAATGTAACCATGTGACTGTTTCACTGTTTCAGTGAGTCTAAAAGGTGAAGAGCGCATGTCTGCGCATGAACTGCATGCAATCATATGCTTACAGAAAGATGTCTCAAGGACATATGAGTCCTTGCTGGTACAAAGATAGTAGAATTAACTCCATTTATTCTCTAAAATACTAAGTATTACACACTAATTTTGCGTACCTAAAGCTCATTATGATGACATGCACAGTTTACACTCAACATTTGTTGTTGTTTCTCTCACATCTTTGTCATAAATTTGTTCAAAGCCATGTCTGTGAGCACTTCTCCATTGTCAAGATAATCTGTCCACCTGACAGGTGTGGCATGTAAAGATGCTGATGAAAACTTCATATCGTCACTTTTGAGATAAACTAGCAAAGCTTTAACCTGAAAAGTTGTTTAATAACCTAATCATTGCCTAAACATACAGGAGACCTCAAGCTTGATTGGAACTTCAAGCATAATTTTTTTTTTTTATATCATCAGTTTATGAAGATGCACTTAGATTTAGCTCCTTGTGCTGCTGCCTCGCTGCAATCATGACTAACTTTAGACGTACCCAATTTAAAATGTCTTCACCCAACTGTAGGCAAATTCTTAAACTGAGCATCATAACGTTAAAATGGAGAATATAACTAAACCAGGGACGTAGTGGTAAATACAGTAATACAGTACAATGCTTTTTTCCATCATTGATTGATACGGTTGATTTTAAAATAGATGAGTAAACTCTCAGTCTCATTTTAAAGAGGTGGATAAACTGAGTTTACTTGGGTTAAGCCCCCACCGTAGCCCTGAACGAAACAGTGCTAAAATACATCGACAAGATGGACCTAAATATTTCCAACAACAAAAATTTACTAAGATGTGATATTTTACTTCTACCATAATGCACTAAAACTATGGAGGCCCATTCGTTCCCCTTGAATTTCCTACTTGCCACCTGTATGCAGAATATACATCCTTTAAATCTTAAAATACTCATATATACATATACACTGTATATGTATTAAGTCTATTGGAATTTTTAAATTTAATTTCTAATTATATTTCAAAATACTTGGTGCTGCACAGTGATTGCATTGTTTGCATGCACAGTTTATGATTTATTATGAGTAATATAATACATTAAATCTATGGAGGTCCATTCATCCCATTATATTTATAACTCATCACCTGTATGCTGTAGAAACCAGTTTCAAACAATCAATAATAATAAAAAAAAAAAAACTCAAATAAAAAGGCATCAAACTGTAACTTCATCAAATTTTATGAATGGGTGTCAGTGTCTCCTTTAGATCGTGCAGTTTAACACGGACAAAGATTCATGATTCCTCTCTGACGGTATAAACGTACTAACATTGAACAGGACAGGCGGTTATTGCACCGCTATTACACAATTACTTCTGTTGTGGTGAACAAAAAAAATCACAAGAGTCACAAGAGACAAGTCTGTTCTTGCAACAGAGCAGAATGACATGAGAAAAAAAATTCCCAAAACAGGCATAATTATGACTTCCTATCTCCGTTACAGTAACCAAAAAGAAAAGAGGCGTGCTGGCTTTCTATGGAAATCTCTCCAGAGTTTGACGCGGGTGCAGAAGGTTGGATGTCTCGTGGCATTTAGTCCTCGTCACTCTAACGTGCAGACAATGGATTTACAGCTGCATGGGTGGTTTGGAAAACTCCATCAAGGAAGAAACTAGTCAGTCTCAGCATACTGTAATTCTTTATCTAATCTTTGTTTTGTTTGCGCACTTTCAAGGAAACACTGCAAACTAAGTGCACTTTATGGGGTACAGCTGACAGGGAACTACCTTCACAAGCTTTGTTTATTTGCTGTGAGTCTTTTTATGATCCAACAAGTTTCCTCGTTGGCTTACTGGAGCATGAGATCAGACAGGAACGAGATTCTGGGGCTGCAAAATGATCCCCACCCTGACTAGATTGTTGGAGGAATGAGGGACAATTATCTGCCTCACACACACACACACTCACTCCCCAGTTCCCTGTAGTACGTGACAGCTGCCATTATGTGCACAGCTCTTTCTAACGGTTAAAACAGGTACTCTGTTATCTCCAGAGCATGCAGCATAGAGCAAGATAAATAAAATATCATTAATTTTAAATAAGGTTTATTTGGTAATGCTTTATTTAATAGCGAATGCATTACAGAAACTTACTTCCTAACATGCTAATCTTATCTGGTAACCATGGTAATTAGGGTTAGGACCTGACTTGGGGGAAATAAGCCACTACAGACGAACTGTTCCCAGCAAACATGAGAGGTCTGCCAAATGTGCAGATCATATTGTGTTGTTCTGTCCAGGACCACATTTGTATGACTGTACAACAGGCAGATCAGGTTCAATATCTGGATGTCTGACTATGACCTCTCTTTGATATTGACAGGCAGTTCAATATTTGAGCGTCTGGCTTGGAGATTTTTGTATGTCTGTGTGCGGCGCAGGCGCAGGCAATCGACATGAGATCAATTGAATATTTGTATTTGTGACTAAACAAATAAATAATATGTATAATGTATTTACAATATATTTTCTCCCCTAAGGGGATGATTTTTCAATATAGGACAACATCTTTGCTCAGTGCGCAAGTAGAAGTTTAGGAAATGTACACATCCTAACTTCCCAAAATCTTACATGAACTGTCCTAACTTTAGGACAACCATTCAACTGTCCTAACTTTCACATTTCCTTAGTAGCTAACTTGCTTACTAGCTAAAGGTAGGTAACAATAGTGTTTGCTTTCAGTGTCTGATGGTAGTGTTTGCTAATAATTGCTAACAGTAGTGTTATCTAAGAGTAGCTAATGTTAGTATTAGCTAACAGTAGCTGATGGTAGTGTTAGTTAACCGTAGTGTTAGCTCAATTTGTGTGTTTTAGTATGTTTCAAACAAATGGTTAACAACGTTGTTTAGCTTGGTGAGATTAATGAGTAGGCTAGTGTCAATTGCTTGGTAACAGGCATTAAATTAGATAAGTGAAGTTGGATTTAGTATTTGGGATTTTCTAACCTGAAATAAGATATCTGCAGTACCAAATTGCAAGAAATCCTATCTTAGACTCTTACTATCTTAACTACTAAGTAGGACATTTTTAAAGTGTTTCCTGGAGCCGTATTACAGAAATATAGTAAGAATTCCAGACTTTTGTAATTTGGTACTAATCATCAGGGGAAACTATTAATTCAGAATCTGCTTTATTGGCCAAGTATGTGTACACATACAGGGACTTTGCTCTCAGTGTGCTCACACAGGAAATAGGCATAACAGATAAGACCAAGGGCAACAAAGTTGAACAAATAAATGTAATGAACAGACAAAAGTGTTATGTACACAAGTATGTGAAAAACTTAAATT